>KQ964486.1:113742-129556 GCA_001566745.1 Conidiobolus coronatus NRRL 28638
AAATTAAAAATTAAATTAATTTATATATCATATGATAATTGATCATTACTAATGATAATTTTATATTTTTTATCTTATCTGATCTATATCAAAAAAATTCTGTATTATATTATTTTAAATTCAACAGTTGAGAAAAGTTTAAAGATTCAATGTGAACTTTATCGCTTTGTTGAGTAATAACGTGTCAAGAAAATTTTTATTCCAATTAAATTAAAGTTTTGTGCAATATTTAAAGTGCAAATTATCTAAATTGTTATTATTGTTGAATAAAAAATTAATTAGTAAAAAGGTAATAATATCATATGACGACTTATTGCTAGTGAGAGAATATAGGTTTAAATGGATTAATATTCATCTAAATTGAATCTAATTACTAATAGTAGAAATAGGCAGAATAAGAGAATTGTTAATTATAAATAAGGTTATTATAAATATGCGCACTATATTACTATAATTATTTTGATTTTTTTAAATTAGTATAAAACAATAACAAAGTTAAAATATTAAAAAGATCTGTGAGGGGAGTTCGGTTTAATAATAGTAAGAGTTTTGATTTTTGAAAATTTTGGAAATTTCGGTGAATTAAAAATGTTGAGGCGAGGGGGAGAATATGGGAAAATAAGAAAGAGAGATAAAAATAGCTATTGGTAGAATTTATAGCTATAAAGGGCAAGTTGGAGAAATTCGATACATTTTTATTTTTGTGTTTATTGGTGGATAAAATGGAAAGCTTTAGAGTAAGTTAGAGTAATGCGAGCAATTTATATAGACGTATACCCATTCACAGCTTGGCTAACTAAATGCTATGCCATAATGTGCAATTATACAAGATAGTCACCGCTTATTTATCAATACATACGGTGTTTATAAATTTAATGTATTATTGTTATTGCAGGGTTCTGAGCTACCCCATATTATTTTTTTGAACCACCAATATAATAATCTAATCAAATCAAAGAAGGAGGCAAAGTTATGTCACTAAGGTTACTAGGATCTATTTCGTACAACATAAAAATAACTAATATCAATGCATACCATGTGTTTGAGCAATTTGTCAAGCCTACGCCAATCCTTGCCTTTAATAAGGTTAGACAAGCCAATTAGAGCTAACTAGCTAATTCATGAGGTGAATTTGATTGGTGAATCGAGAGCTCCAAATGGAGTAGAGGGCGAGATTACACAGTTTATTGTCAACGCTTCTAACCCCAACCAATGAATAGAAGAGAAGTCCGGTGGAATGCCATGCGATAAGGGTCCATTGTTAGAGAGAATAAGAGAGGGAAAGTGCGACGTAATTGGACTGGATTTAACAGCTAAGTACCAGTCCATTTAATTCGATGAATCATCTATTTATTACCGCTAATTTGCCCATGTACAAAACATTGATGTTACGTTTACATAAAGGTTATGATTAGACAAAGCAGTTGTGGTGAATAACGCGCCCGAATCACCCGACAATCTTAGCAAATCAAAATAGCCTCTCTCTGTTTCATTCATCGCTCTCGCTCTAGGCAAGTTTCTAATTGAAGCACCCGCTTAATTGGACAACGGTTGGCAAAGGCTCATTCGCCATGATTAATGATTCAAAGAGGGGGGGCTATAGTTCATGGCGGTGTTTGAGTGGAGAGTCGAAACTCCCATTGATTTAATAAGGAAATAATAAAAACTATTCAGGGTTTTGTGCACTAAAAATTAACAAGGTCGAGTGATAATTAATGTGGATGAATGACTGGATATTACGTTGCAACAGTCTTATTGGCATATCGTTCATGATACGATTCGGAAGGGCTGAAGCCTGGCGATCTTCGTCTGATAACATGTCGTATTAATTAGCGACCGCACCATCTCGGATTTTTTTAAAGGAATTAAACACCTTTAAAAAGCATAATATGGGCTGCCAAATAAGGAATATTAGAATTGAGGTCGAAAATAATCCATGATTTCATTGACGTATCAAGAGAAGAGAATATGGAAATCCAAGGCTGACCCAATTTCTGTAACTGCCATCACGTTACACTCGCTCCCCCTACCCCACCAATCAGCGAATCCGGATAATTCATGCGCTGTGATTGGCCGAAGCCTCTTCCGATCTCCTATAAATTCATCCATTCTTCCCTCTCTCACCATGAATAAAAATTATCTCACACTCTCATTGACACTTCTTTAACGTCACCTTTACCAGTCTCTTTTTATTACCAAAGCTTTCTAGCTCGATCCTATATAAATATTATATAGCTCATAATATCCCAGCCTTCTTTCTTTTTCTCATTTATCCCAAACCCACTCAACCAACTATTTTATATTAGCAGTGACGTTGCATAATCATATTATTTGATTATAAAACTTAATCCAGAGCCATGATGTCTTCTATCACCTCTGCAAGTCAGCTCAGCACACTCGCCAACCTTCCGTTTCACTCTTCTAGCACTTCGCCATCCTCCGACTCCAACCCACCTTCTTCACCCAACTCCAAGCCCACATCCGGCCGCAAGAAGAAGGGCTCTAGCGGCTCTGTTCCCGCTAGCGAGAAACGTCAAAGACGCTTGCTAAGGAACCGTATTGCGGCTAAGGAGTGTAGGAGAAAGAAGAAGCAATATGTGGAAGAGTTGGAGGAGCGCGCAAGAATTCTTACACAACTTAACGAGGAGTTAAGCCACACTGTTAAAGAATTAAACGCCAAAATAACCCTAGGTTACCTACGGTATTATGCAGTATCCAGCCAAAGTCAAACGAATACGAGTTGCCACAAATAAGTTAACTGCCCCTATCAATTCCCCCTTATTACCAACAATTCCGATCTTGTATATTATTAACTCGCCTTCCGCTATCCTGAATTTGCATATATTATCCTTATTATACTAATCTTAATGTCCTCGACTGCGCGCCTATAGACCACAGCAAAGTTTTGTAATCATACCACTCTTATTTTCTTTATTATTTTATTCAATCTAACGGGAATGAAACGGAGCTTATCATCAGCCCTCTAAATTTGCCAGCTAAATGTATACTTTCTTCGCCCAATAGAGCACCTGATCTAATCACGATGGCAGGGCCTAATATGATAAGATTCAACTATTATTTTATTAACTAATTACTAACCCATATTATTATTATTATATTATATATAAATTATCCAATTAAAAATATATAAATAACTTTATATTTGTTTATTTACTTTTTAACCAGTATATATTATATCTTTATGTTCTTTCTAGCTCAAAGTAAGCACTCTTTTAGCTAGAAGTGCCCTCCCGTTTGAACTACTTTGGTTAGGCTAGTGTGATTGCTCTAGCAATTAACCAAAAATTTTGGATTTTTAGTTAACTCAACTGATCTACCCCAGCTTTTAAATTCCTAATTGATCATTTAATTCAATCTACAATAATTAGAAATTATTCGATGTGTTTAAAATATTTTGAGTCTAATAGTTAACAATATGTGTGTGTGTTATTAGAAAAATTTTCTCAATTACCCCCCTTCAAGCCAATCAAAGGCTTTTTCTCCTCTATTTTCTGTATTCTATTTACTTGGAAATTTAAGTGATTTAAGGTTTAAATTGCGCTGATTAGCTGAGTAATTAATAATATTAACCCATCTTCAACTAATTGCTAGAATAGCAATAAGCGAATCAACCTTGTTAAGTAAATTATAGATCATTGAATAGCATAATGTGTTAATTATAATATAACAATCACTAATTTAGGCAATTATTCAGGGTCTATTACAATATTAAAATTATAAGGGGTTTTCCCCCTCTCCCTTCCCTCCCTTATGTTAAATTAATTCCTAACTGGTACTCATATTAATTTGCGTTTCAAATACTTGGTAGAGTTTAATCTGTAAATTATTGTTATTGTTTTGATTTATTATTCGATCATGGTGATGTCATATTAGAAACTGTTTAGTTATTGTTGACACCAGTGAAGTCAAGATTGTTCTGGAGTAGGTAAGAAGAGGAGATTAGTTTAATAGTATCGGGATCTTGTGTGATAGTAGTAGATTATTAATCAATACTGAATTAATTTAGTAATATTCACTTCTAAATTTGTAAATAACGATACATCTAATCCAACTTCTGTAAACTGATAAAAAATGGCAGATTATACTAATAAGTAAATCAAACAACTATTAATCCCTGATAAAGTAATTAAAACCCTATAATTTACATTTTCTCCTATCATATTACCCTTTTTAATAATAATAATATCCAGAACATAGAATTTGTAAAATTTGCGCAATCAATTAAACAATAAGCCTATTTTTTCTAACAACAAAAATAAATCTAAGATTATTAAAATAGATTACATCATGCATTAATAATAATTTCGGAGCTAAAGTTAAAACAGCTAGTTAGAGAGAGTTAGGGGGGAGGAGTAGTGTTGAATTAGTAATAAATTTACAAGAATCTTTGTAATAATATATAACTGATAAAAACTAAGTTATTCATAATGAGTATTACATTACGTAATACTATCACTTTTAGAAATTTTGATCAGGTAATTTGAAGTAATTTAATCGTGGCAAAAAAAACATTTTATAATCATTTGAAGTAATATGATCAGAGCTTACATAAATTGTTATAAAATGATTACGTAGGCATATAAATAAAAGATTCTGGATTTATTTTAATGGGAGTATATTACTTAATGAGTGTTAATAATATTCACAGCTATAACATCAAATACAAAGCTAATTAGAGCTATTTAATCTATTAATAATTCGAATTTTTTTGATTATTAATAGCAAAATAAAATATCCGAAAATGCGTAATTATTAATATTACTTACATCAGTAATATTGATAAATATATTTTTACAGTTGATTTGTAATCATTATGAAACTTCTTAGCCTAATCTCCTTGAGTATGCATATATATAGATTTATTATAAGGATTAAATTTAATATTAGTGATTTCTTATTTTGATAATTAAAAACAGGGATAATGCCAATATAAAAAGCAGCTAAAAGTTTATTTATATCGATTAAATATATTAGCCAAGTTAATATTAGTTAAATAATTGTATATCTTTAAGTGTAATATTTTTTGCCGAGTTGCTCTAATCTATGTATTTTGTTTTGTTAAACTACTATTAGATTTGAATATTTTATGTAATCATACAGAAATCAATATTAGATAGGGGTTCAATTTACTATATTAAGGCTGTTTTACCATCCGAAATTTACTAGATTTAATTATAATAATATAACAAAGGTTAACTAATATTGTTATTGGTTAAAAATAGAAGTTTAAGAATTAAATCATAATATTAAATTAACTAGCCTTAATAACTCTAACGCTATATTATTACTAGAATGCTAAATATTTGTAGATGGGTTTAATTTTATAATATAATCTTGTATATAAATTATTAAACTAATAGAGCTATTTAATATTAAGCTGCGTTAACTTAAGTATGATTTCTTAAGCTAAATCTATTAATTTAAATTTAAGTATTAAAATATTTAATATAATAATATCTTATTTAGTTTCTATCTTAATTTATAGGCTATAATCTGTATATAAATCACATAGGTAAAGAATTTAATTCTATGTTACTTAGGTATAATTAATATTCTAAGTAGAGAAAGTTAGAAATTTAAGTATAATAAAAATAGCCTATTAAAATATATTTATTTACTTAAAAATAATACAAAATAGATTATATAGTAGATTAGTAATTTAATATCATATATAGTATTATAGCGATTGATTTATACTAAAAGCTTAAAATTAGGAACTTAGAGGTATAGAATAACTATAGCAGAAACTTTACTATCTATAAAATATTACAAACTAAACTTTTTGTATAACTTAAAAATCTTTAATAATGTTCATAAAGTAATTTAGTATTAGTATTAGTATTAATATAGGTATACAATTATATCCATCAAAGATAATAAAGTATTAATATATTTAAAATATTTCTTAAATTTATTCACAAATTAATAAATTTTTATTTAAAAAATATTTAAATGTTAAATTTTTACTATTATTAATTTTTATTAGCTTTAATATATTTAAAATCATTATATTATTAAATATGTTAATTTTATTATTAAATGTCATAAATATAATTTCAGTGTACTATATAGAAACGAATATTACAAAAATATTAAATTTTTAAACACCTGTTTTGGCAAATTCAAACCAGTAATTGAAATTTCATATGTTAAAATAATTTGATAAGAAAAATTATATATATTACTCTAAACTAAATATTTTGCACATTTCAAGCTTGGTTTATGATTTATTGATACTTAATACTAAAGTTGCCAATAAAATAGCCTAATTATTACAAACCCACTTATTATTAAATAGTTTCAATATATAAAAATAAATTTTATTTATTTAATGATAGTGTTTATTAGAACTAGTTGTAAGAGTTAGCTTCTTGAATTAAGTACATAACTTGATTTCTTAACCTATAAAGTAAAAAGTATTCCATAGCTAGACCGATCATAACTACAGAAATTAAGCAATAATAAAATAATGTTCTGTCATCGAAAATAAATGTTATTGAGCACATTATAGAATCCATTATTATAACAGTAATAATTCCCACTTTATATTGAAATAGTAACTTATCCATCATTTCGTTATTCTTATACTGATAAAATCTCCTATAGCAGATGTAATTAGTGTTGGCATATACTAAAATGTCAAAAATAGCGCTAATATAGTCAACAACTTTCAAGTTTATATTATCCTTAACTCCAAAGTATCTAGTGATAGAAATGGTAACAGGGATAAAGCCCAATACTAATAACGGTAAAAGAGTTAAAATAATCATTATAAAATCAATTCTCAAGCATATCAAGTAAGCGTTATAAACTAGTATTACAAAGTAGCCACATATAGCAGAAGAAAAAACAAAGTTAACTATTGTTATATGAATATAATAAAATGGGCTAATAAACTGATAGATTGTCCAGCATGATGCAGTGCCTATCATCCCAAAAATACTCACCAAAAATGCAATACTTTGAATAGATTTATAGTCACCAGTTAAATTAATCAAATAAAAAAACATACATAGCAAGATCATACCACATAATATACCTCCGGTGATATATCTTACAATAAAAATTGTTTCTTCATTGATTTCAATCATTATAATACTCTTATTATGATAATTCTTTAAACTTCCAATCAATAATAAAGAGGTTAAGGCGCACTATTTAAACTTAATATGGAGACCATTATAACAATTTAAAACCAAGTCAATATATACTTATTTTTAGCCAAAAAAGGCGTCAAATCGAAATTTAAGATTTTATTATCTAATAAAATATTTTCAAATAGTTTTCAACTGAAATTTATAATATTTGTAAATTTAGTTAATTAATCGGTATTAAACATTAACTATTATTTTTATTAAAGTTATTAATATAAAAAATAATATGATATCATAAATATCTTACTTAAATAGTGATATAACACCTATTAAACTGCTTTAATAAAAAT
The DNA here is from genome assembly GCA_001566745.1 of Conidiobolus coronatus NRRL 28638. NCBI lineage: Eukaryota > Fungi > Entomophthoromycota > Entomophthoromycetes > Entomophthorales > Conidiobolaceae > Conidiobolus > Conidiobolus coronatus. The sequence continues at coordinate 121,208 of KQ964486.1, forward strand.
TCTGAAATTATATAATACAAATTTCAGTCAAATTATCTGAAACTTCACATCTATAGATGTATCTCTTTTTTGTATTAAGGTAAAACTTGTTAAATCTTGGCTGTGATTTAATAAATAAAATTCTAATAATTTTAAATAAAACTTTGAGCAAATGGGATTTTATAACCTCTACTAATTTTATTGTAATAAAGAGACATGTTTATAAATATGAGCTCAGCCTTGAAAAATAAATTTGCCATTAAAATTTTATTAAAACTAAAACAATTTGAAGTTTACGCTTCAAATTATACAAAATATAGAGTTTCGCTATATATTATATTTTTATTATAAAAAAGTAGAGAATTTTAAACAATATTAATGCGTCTATTAAAATAACTTACTGCTAGTTATTATCTAATTTTTAAATCTACTTATTTTTCTTATCTATAAAAGAGATAAGCTATTTTAGATATTTTTAGAAAATCATAATTATGGTTTTGATTTTTAAACTTAAATATAGAGATTTCTGTATTTAGTCAACTATTTTTATATTTCAATTATGAGCTTAAAAACTAAGTTTAAATTTGCTAAACGCATTTATTATTAAGATTGTCGTGTTACCAATATAAATGTAATTATACTTAATTTTTAACTTATTCTAAAAATATCAAATTTTAATTATAGCCAAATTTAGTTATGCTTCTTAGAATATCCGAGCTTGAAAATCTGCACTTTAAAAATATAAATAAATTAAACTTCTGGTCCTATTTTATGTATGAAATTTGGATAAAATTATTGATAAATTTTTAACCATATAATATATCTGATATAAGTAAAATTGATAAGGTATTAATAAAATAAAATAAAATTATATTAAAAATTACTGATCCATATGATTAATAAATTTAACCGATCTTATTATGGTAATTTTTGACCCTGTTAAGATTATTTAGTATTGCAAGGCAGTTCTTTTTAAGCGTGTAGAGTGGATGGTCTCTTTATTTACATCAAAATAGATGCAAGCCAAGGTTGGGGGAATTTTTCTGAGCTTTGGAATAATTTACAAATAATCACGACTAGAGTCAGTATTTAAGCTTATTCAATATAATATGTTTTTAAACACATCCAATATTATAATAGTTATCTAAAATATCTGGTGAATTTGAGCTAGTTATTGGGATTTTAATCATTAAATGGTGAGAAAATATACTCCTGACCTAATTTAATCAGGTCTATTCCGAAATTTTGCATATTCATGGGTAAAGAATTTAAGCATTTCATTGTCATACTTCAAATCACAAACCATAATCACGTCACTGTAAACCAGTCATATTTAGTATAAAATGAGTACAAATCTCTAAAAAAAAGCTTAAAGATAAAAAAATAATTATAACTATAATGTCAACTTTATTAGATATTTTTAAAAATCCTGGTAATAAGTTAGCTGTTATCGATCCTGATTTAAAGCAAGAAGTTACTTACTCTCAACTTTCTCAGCAAATTAAGCAATTGAATCAACAACTCTTTAAATTAGCCAATGTCAAGTCTGGAGATTGTATTAGCTTAGTTGCTCCCAACGGTTTGGAATTTACTGTCGCTTTCTTAGCCACTACTTTCTTAGGATGTGTTTCAGCTCCTCTTAATTCAAACTATACTGCTAGCGAATTCGATTTCTACTTACAAGATTCTAAACCCAGTGTAGTCTTGGTCCACCATACTCTTTTAAGTAAACCAAACCCTCCAGTTTTAGAAGTTGCCAAAAAGTTAGGATTAACTCTTTTATCTATTTCTTGGGATCAAAGTGGTATTGTTTTGAAGCCTATTATTAACCAAAAATCCTCTCAACCCATTACTGCTCCTCCTACACCCGACCATGTTGCACTCTTATTACATACTTCTGGCACAACAGGTCGTCCTAAAGCAGTTCCTCTTACCCATCTTAACTTGTCCACTAGTATGAAAAACATTGTTAACCACTACAAGCTCTCTCCAGCTGATACTTCTCTCATTGTTATGCCTTTGTTCCATGTTCATGGCTTAATTGGTGCTTTATTATCTACATTATTATCAGGTGGTACAACAATTATTCCCACCAAATTCTCAGCATCAGTATTTTGGAAATTATATACTACTTTCAAAGCTACTTGGTATACTGCAGTACCTACTATTCATCAAATTTTATTAAACCACCCTGCACCTCCTGCTGATACTAAGATCAGATTCATTAGATCTTGCTCTTCAGCTCTCGCCGAGCCTACTTTCCACGCTTTAGAAAAGAAATTCAATGCTCCAGTAGTCGAAGCTTATGCAATGACTGAAAATGCTCACATGATGTTAGGTAATCCTTTACCACCTCTTAAACGTAAACCTGGATCTGTAGGTATTCCTGCTGGTGTAGAAGTTAAAATCCTCGATCAAGATGGCAATGAAGTTGTTGAAGGAGAAGTTTGCTTAAGAGGTCCTAGTGTCACTAAAGGTTATCTCGAAAATCCTAAAGCTAATGCTGAATCCTTCACTAAGAATGGTTTCTTCAGAACTGGAGATCAAGGTAAATTTGATAACGAAGGTTATCTTTACTTAACAGGTCGTATTAAGGAGTTAATTAATCGTGGTGGTGAAAAGATCAGTCCTTTAGAGATTGATTCCGTTTTACTTAGTCATGCTGCAGTAGCTGAAGCTGTTAGCTTTGGTGCTCCGGATGAAAAATATGGCCAAGAAGTCGCTGCAGTCGTTAGATTTAGAGAAGGTAAAAGTGCTACAGAAGATGAAATCAAACAACACTGTGGTAAATCTCTAGCAAGCTTCAAAGTTCCCAAATATGTATTTATTACTGATAAGCTGCCTAAGACTGCTACTGGTAAAATCCAAAGACGTAAAATGGTTGAGGTATTCATGCCCAAGTCCAAATTATAATCTGTCAATATTAAATTTTATTTTATATGTTATCAACATAAACCACTCTTTAACATTTCAAATTTTATAGATTTACTCTTTGTGTAGAATTATACATATACAAATAATATGCTAATGCTTTTACAATCTATATGAAAGATTCTAGTTAAAAAGAGGACAAATTTGTCCAAAATTTTTATATGGAAAATTTGAAATATTTTTGATTTTTAATTGCTTAAAGCTTATTAAAGAGTATCTTTTATTAGTTGAAGTTAATAATATAATATTTTAATATTTTTATTATCAATTTTCTATTAAATAATTACTATACACGATGAAAATTCGGTTATAATAAAATTAAAATTTTGGACTGAGCTCATACAAAACTTGATCAAATTAACAAGAATTACTCATATAAATTATATTTAATTTATCATCTATTATTCTCATCAAAAATTATTAATTACTTAGCATTTACAATAAGTAAATTTCATATAGGATTAAAGATCCCATAAAATATAATTTCACTTTGCTCTATAAATTAAAGATGAACTAAGCTCTATAAAAATAATATAATAGATTCTATAAAATATTATTTAAATTAATTTAATAAAATAATAAAGTAATAGCACTTTATATTATATAGACAGAAAAAATATGGCAGATATTTATGATAATGAATTGCCAATCAAGCAGTATGAAAAAAGTTTAATTCAAGCAATTCAAGACCACTCTTTTCTCATTGTTATTGGTGAAACGGGTTCTGGTAAAACTACACAGTTACCACAGTATCTTCTAGACGATTTAAAACTTGAGGGAAATCGCCCTGTTAGGATATGTGTTACTCAACCCAGAAGGATAGCAGCAGTGACTGTAGCTAAAAGAGTCTGTGAGGAGAGAAGTTCTAGGTTAGGTGATGAAGTAGGTTACGTAATTCGTTTCGATGACAATACATCGCCTAAAACGCGTTTGAGATATGTAACCGATGGTATACTGGTTAGAGAAGCCTGTTTCGATCCTAGTTTATCTGCATATGATGTAATTGTAATAGATGAAGCTCATGAAAGATCCTTAGAAACTGATCTACTACTGGGTCTTATTAAAAATATTCAAAAAAAAGAAAGGACTTGCGTGTCGTTATTATGTCAGCCACGTTAAATGTTGACAAATTCTCAATATATTTTAATGAATGTCCCATTTTTACAATTCCTGGTCGTTTATATGATGTAGATGTTGTTCATCACAGCTCAAGAACTATTAGCCAACTCAAGTATAGTCATGTAGAAAAAGCAGTAGATACTGCTATATATATTCACTTACATGAGGAGCCTGGTGATATTTTAGTGTTTTTAACAGGTAGAAGTGACATTGAAATGGCAATTAAACTATTTGAAAAAGAGATGGATCGTATAGAAATTGAGGATCCTCGAGCAATACCAGATTTAGAACCTAGAGTATTTCCTATCTATGCAGCATTAGATACTTTAGAACAAAAAGAAATCTTTAGAGTTATACCAAAAAGATTTAGAAAAATTGTTTTTGCAACTAATATTGCTCAGGTATTTTATTCTATTTTTATAAAAGAAAAATTTACTAATATTTCTATAGACTTCGATTACAATTCCAAATATTAAGTATGTAATAGATTCTGGATTTGTTAAGGAAAAGAGTTTTGAATCTAAAACTAATATGGATGCGTTATTAGTAGTACCTATCAGTAAATCTGCTGCTGAGCAGCGCGCTGGTAGAGCAGGAAGGTATGTTATTTTTTACATTTTTTATAATTTTAACTAAAACGGAATTTTAGAACTGAACATGGTAAATGCTATCGTCTATACAATTTAGACAGTTTTGAAGAAATGATAGATGATACTATTCCAGAAATTCAACGAAGCAGTCTTATGGGTTCTGTTTTAACTATGAAAGTACTAGGAATTGATAATGTATTGGAGTTTGAATTCATAGACCAACCTGATCGTCAGCAACTTATACAGGCACTTAGGCGACTATATTTGCTAGGTGCGTTAGATGAAAATGGGAAACTAACATCTGTTGGTCAAGCTCTGCACAAAATACCAATTTCACCTTATTTAGCCAAGTCGTTATATGAGTCTATTAGTAATTTTGATTGCTTTGAGTCAATGTTAACTCTTTGTTCAATGTTATCAGCAGAAGATATCTGGTTGAATATTCGTAATACAGAAATTAAGTTAAAAGCAGAAAAAACTTGGAGATCTCAGTTTTATCATAGCTCTGGAGACCATGCTACGTTAATTAACGTATATCAACAATTTGAAAGAAACAGGTTTTCAAAATCATGGTGCTCTGACCACTATTTAAATCATCGTAGTTTATCAAATGCCAATAACATTCGAGGTCAATTGAAAGGAATAGTCCAAAACTTCTCAGAATTAGACAAGTCAAAGTTAAAAGAGGGTAAAAGTGATGAAATACCAGTAAAGTCGATTTTACAATGTCTATCCACGTCATATTTTCTCAATGTTGCTAAACGTCACCCTTCAAAGAGTCACTTTTATCACTATGGCACTACTTCATCAGCACTAGTTCCTTCAGATTCATCACATATGCAATCTGAGCTATTGGCACTTTATATTCATCCAACTTCGTCATTAGCCTATAAATTAGATCCATCTAGATCTCATCATTCCAATATCGAATGGGTAATTTATCACGAAATGGTTTATACATCCCAAGCAATGATAAAAACAGTTTCTAAAATTTTATTTGAATGGCCAAAACCTTTTATTGATAGGTTATTGACTATGGACGATAACAAATTATCAGGCATTGAGGTGAAAAGGAAACCAGAATTAGTAGAACCAGAAATAACCCCAGAGACAAATGCTATTAAAACTCCTGAAGTTGAAGAAAATAATGAAGGGCTATTAGCTCAAAATAGACTCACAAAAGCTGAAGAGGCTAAGTTGAGATTCTTGCAGAGGAAGAAAATGAAACGTAAATAATGATGATGTGCTATATTAGGTGTTTTACCAATCTGAAAAGTAATATAATATTAATAAATTCTGCATTTTTGTTTAAAAGCTAATAATTGCAATATTCTATTTAAGTATAAACTATTTTACTGAGATATTTCTATTTTCTCGTTTTTTACAAAAATAAAACATAAAAGTTAAACCAAAGGGGTTAAATCTTAAAAATCCAGGCATATAGCTAATACATATATGTACTCCTACTCCAAAGAAAAATGTTCAAATTTATTGATTAGTATTATTAATATTTATTCGCGTATTTCTTTATAAACATTAACGTTTAACGTGTATCATAATGATTTTGCAAAAATAGATCAAAACATATATTAATAATTGATTAAATGTTTTCATATAGTTGATATTGATTAACTAATCTAAATAAACAAAGCTCTCAAATTCTTAATTGATGTAATTTTAAAATTATTAATATATAAAAACAATCTTTTAATTGAGTAGTTCATTTATATATGCTTTAGTAGTATATGGTTTTTCGCTCATAACAATTATTGGCATAAGGTTCAACAATATTACCTATTTTATTTGACAAGGCTCTTTACAAAAATATTTGATAAAAGGATAGCTATAGCATAAATATTTCCCCACAAAATTCATGTTCGATATTAGATGACTTTAGGCTAAAGATCGGCTTTTGATCAATAATTGCTATTGGTCAGTTGTAAAATAACAATAAAAAACTTAAAAACTTCTATTATTATAACCCCTAAGTTCATAATAGCCGAATGAGCAACATAAGATTATAGGTAAAGACTACCATACAGTCTTCTCTCCATATTTTTATTAATAATAATAGATACACCCCTTCACCATTTTTAGACTCTCCTAATCTTGGGTACTCTTAATTTAGTTTGAAGGAACACAATGCTAAGAACTGTGTACTATAATATTAATGTATTGAGTAAATTATAACTTTTATGCATGCGGTTACTAAATGCCAAATATATACTTCAAGATATATAATATTCTTCAAAACATACTCTAATCTACTAACAATCGATAAAAAATTTCCTAATTAGTATAATTAAATCAATTTAAAAATAATTATGGATACTTGGTAAAGGGGTTGAAATTGATGCTTGCTATTCAGGAGGGGAAGGTCAATTTTTTAAAAATAAACATTTCAATTAACCAATTATTATAAAATGAAGCTTGTAGAACATTTGAAAGATACTCAAATTTAAATTAATTAATAATTACGATGTGGTTGTTAAATTTAACCAAATTTTTTACTATTTTTACTACTATAGAACTTATTGCAGGTCAATGCTCTTCACCAGTAACACGTAGAGAAATCCGTGAATTAAGTCAAGATGAAAGGACAAAATTCTTTAATGCTGTAAAAGTTATATATCAAAACAATGCAGTTGGAAGTATATATAGTAATTTTACAGCTACTCATTACAATTTCCAACAATACGCTCATGGTGTACCTGCTTTCTTACCTTGGCACAGATTTTTCTTAAATCAATTTGAAATTGAATTAAAAAAGGTTGACTCTAGTATTACTATACCATATTGGGATTGGTCAAAAGATTCTCAAGCCCCAGAAACAAGTGTTATATTTTCTCAAGATTATTTTGGAGGCAATGGCGACAGTGAAACTGGTTGCGTTAATTCCGGGTACTTTTCAGGATGGAAAGTTCAAATTCCAGAGGAGAAGTGCTTACAAAGGAAATTTAATGGAGGGGATAAAATAGGATCTTGGTACTCTCCTGCTATGATAGAAAATTTACTTAAGAATAACAGAGAGTCTTATGACCAATTCAGAAATGCATTAGAAGGATCACCTCACGCAGCACCTCATACTAACATTGGAGGTGACATGTCTCAAATGTACTCTACAAACGATCCCCTCTTCTTCATGCATCACGCCTTTGTAGATTTAATTTGGTGGGAATGGCAGCAAAGAAACCCTAATTTAGCCCTAACTTATAACGGAAATAATAATAATACGCCTGATGAAACTCTCATACCTTTCAATTCTCCAGTTAGCTCGGTATTGAGCACGACTTCTGATGGACTCTGTTACCAATATAATAGATGGTCTGGTGCTTCCAATGCCTTTAACTCTGCGTTCACGCAAAAGCCGCAATCAAATAGTCAAAAGTTGCACCGAAGACAAGGCTTACTTGGTAACCTATTAAACATCCAAGCTTTACCTAATTTTATAAGCGCTTTCGATAGAGAGAAATCTGATATGTTAAAGTATCCAGACCCTATCCCAGAAAGTCATATTACTATGAATAGACTAAATGTTGATAGAGTTAGAGCTTTTGAGCAAGAAAATTATCAATTCACTCAAAGGTTCAATTTATTGGATATCAATATTAGATTGGATGGTATTTTAAATCTTAAATTATAATAAACCACTTTTAATTAATTTTCAAATATATATAATTTGATTGTTATAATATATAAATTATAATTTTTATTATGAAGTTAAGTTATT
>KQ964487.1:27775-37931 GCA_001566745.1 Conidiobolus coronatus NRRL 28638
TATTTACTTTAGCATTATATATAAAAGACTATAATTAACTTAGTTTAAATTTTAATTTTTTTATAGCTAAGCTATATCATATTAGGTATTATTTAATAGAAAGTTGACTATAATATCATATTAAAACATTATATTATTAACTTTAACTAATAAAAGTTGATGTTTAATAAGCTTTAAATAACTAAAAATCAATAAAATTACAAATTTTCCTTAATTTAACCAAAATCTTTCTACAGTGTTAATTATTTAAAATACTAAAGCCTTAAACTCATGCTTTAATAAATATAATAAATTTATATATATTTATATATAATATTAATTACTACAGAACATTTCTTAGTAAATATTATCTATGACTTTAAAATTATATTTTTCTATAATTAGATAAATACAATTTAACGCTTTAATATTATTATAATTAAATTTTATACATAAATATTAACTATAGTTCTGGAGTCTATAATTTAATTTAGAATTAATAGTTATATATTATATAATAGCATTGCTTAAAATATAAAAATATAGATTTAAGTTATATTATAGTTTTTATATTATAACTTATCTTTAAATAACTTCCATGCTGTCCAAATTTTGGCTTTTTATTTTGGCAGTTTGCATAACCTGGAAATTTTTATATTTGCTTAAATTTGAGTTAAACTGGAAAATGATCATAATTATATTTTGTGGAATTATATAATGCTGTCCATTCTGCTAATATTTGATTGGATTATGCACGGAATTGCTGCTGGGGAGTACTATATACCTATTTATTATCAGCATTTTTTAATATACTTCCTTCGTTATAGCTACCTAATTAAAAAGCTTAATTAATTTATTATTTAATTATAGCAAGGAATTAATCGAGCTTTTCTATTATAATTCTAACTAATAGCTAACCAAGAATGTATAAAAATTCTTAGATGCTAATAAATTTATTATTCAAGCTGTCTTGCATGAAAATTTTATTTTTGTTTCAAGTTCATTAGATTTGATATTTTTGATAATATATAAATTAATAGGATTTTAATAGGTAATCAAAGCTTTTCTTTCCAGTTTATTAATAATGCTTATATATAAACTTAATAAGTTTTAGTAAAAACCAGGGTTTTTATTAATAATAATCTGCATAATTACTAATTAATTTGTAAGCTTTATAATTCGCCATTAATTTGAGAGGCTCTATCCCACATTAATTTGGGAGAATCCTAGAATTCTAATTTTGTTTAAATTCGCAGTCTATTTAAGCTCCCCTTTAACTTTATAAAAATTAATTTGCAAAAATGACAAAATTAACAAGTAAAAAAAAGTCAAATCAACCAATTTCAAAGTGGGTATTTCAGAAAAAGTCATCTAGTAAAAAATCTGCAGCTTCACCCCCTATAAAATTACCCGAAGATTGCAATAACCCTCAGCTATTAGTTAAAATATTTAATTTTTTAGAAATTAAAAATTTGCTCAAATTCTCAACTGTTTGCAAAAAATGGAATAAATTAATTAATCCCCTCATTAATAAGAGATTAAGGCTGCTCCGTCCTAACTACATTTCTTCAGGTTATCACGATTCAAACTTGAGCAGGGATGAGCAATTTCTAGAGGAAGTGGGAGAATGCATCCGCATAAAAGGAAAATACTCTAATCATATTAAAGAATTCAAGCTTAATAAGAGAATGAGCGTTGATTTATCGATAGACTTTTTTGAGACTTTTTGCAAATTAACAAAGCTACACGTTGATAATATTAAACTAAGTCAAGACTTATTGATCAGCTGTATAAAGCCATTAGTAAACTTGAAAACTTTAGATCTTTCAAAACTCAAAATCACAGAAAATCCAAATAATAGATTCCAGCTAGAAGCTATTAAATTACCTGATTCTTTAACAAAACTCTATTTTACAGAAGTTCAATTTCTCGGAGATCCTCAACTAGCGCTAGAAACTCTGAATAGCCACTCTAACCTAACGGAATTCAGAATTGAAGTAACAAATATCCCCGAGTTATTAACTCCTCTAAAACAAAACTATCCTACTCTGGAAAAGCTATTAATTTGCGATGGCTGCTATCAAAACTTTATAATCAACTCAGATGAAGTCATTAAGAATAATGAACAGATATTAGAGCTAGAAATCCATTCTATTGCTATTGGCACAAACTTAATGAATTTAATTAACGAAAAGTTGATTAAATTAAAAGTGCTTATACTAAATAGAATACTAACTACTTACAGTGATCATTCTGAGGATTTTAGATTTTTAAAGTTTACTCAACTGGAAAAGCTAGTAATTTACTGGTATGGGCTAGAGCCTGCTTCAATAGACTCTATTCTAACTCACTCACCAATGTTAAATGATCTACAAATACAAATCGGCTCTGAGTATGCCTCCTTAACTCCTATTATCCGAGATAGATGCAAAAATTTAAAAAGTTTAACTTTTGATGTAATTCAAGTTAATTCACTAGGGTTCAGGGAAAATTTATCGCTTAATGACTTTTTTGATTTGGAGTTAACTAAAACTAACTACCCAATGGCAAATAATCTAACCAGTTTAAACTTTGGAAACTTTAACTTGTTAAACCTGCAGCCTGATCACTTAAACCAATTCGAAAATCTAAAAATCATTCAATTTGACAATTTTGACTCAAAATTCAACTTAGGAGAGGTAAACCTAATAAAAGAGAACTTTAGTAAGTTTAGAGGGTGGAAGTTAAAGCTAAAAACTTACTCTAAGTATTTATCAGGATACTTGATAAGAGATAATAATAAGATTAAGCCTTTTAATTGGGAGAGTTATCATTATTGGAACCAATAATAATATAACTGTAGTAAAATTTTGATTTTTTATTAATGCTAATATATAAATAAAAGTTGAATAATATTCACCATTATATTTGTTTATGCAATTAGTCTGTGTTATTATTATTACCATTTACAACATCCTTATAAATAGATTCTTTAGGCAAGTCATAGTTTTCCTTATTAAAAAGCGGTGAAAGAGCTGATAAAAATCTTTGTCTGCGATCTAATGCAGCAAGGGTGGAATCTGATAATGGTCGTAGCGCTGTCGATTTCTTTTTCTTAGCTTTTAGAGATTTTAACCTTTTTATATAGCTTTGCTCCACTGTTTTGTCTAATTCATCCAAGATTGCAGTATATTCTTGATACGCTATATGTTCTTGAGCTATTTGAAGTAATTTTTGCTTTCGTGCCTTGTTAATACGCGATTGCTCTCGCAGTTGATTTTGTAGGCGTTTTAACTCAGCTAGTACTGGTGATTCGTCAGTCTGAGCGGGATTCTCAAGGTCTTCCTCTTGAATTAAGCCTAAAAAGAGTAGTTCTCTACGTACTCTCTTCTCAAACTCATTATCATATAAGGACTCTGAATTCTGTGTCGTTTGGGTTTGGACTTGATCAGCTCCTTCATCCTCAGTATCATCTTCAGGAGGCGGCGGTATATCTATCTGCTCTTGAAGGAGTGCAGCAAATAAGCGAGTTGAAAATGGTCCTGCTAAGGATGTAGATGGCTGGTCAGGTGCATTAATTGTACCACTATCTTTACTCGATACAGATAATTTACGATCCTTTTCATTCCATCTCTCTTTATAATTCTTTCCAGTTGGTGGAACTACAAGATATGGTTCAATATCACTCTATAAATATGATTAGTTACAATATAATTTATGTAGATTTGCTTAGTTACATCGGTTTGAAGTACTTTAAGATCATCCTCGGTAATGTTCTTCAAGTAAGGATCTAACCAATTATAAAAAGTTGTTATTGGCGTTTGATTTGTATTATTTTGTTTTGTAAAGTCCTCTTCTATCTCCAATAGCGAATCAGCTATCTTTGACTCGCATTTTACTCCTTCAGGCTTAGGTAAAGGTGGTCGAAGTTGGATTGCTTCTTGAATTTTTGTTTTTATAGCTTCTAAGCTTATTTTAGGCGCTTTTGGTGGTAGCGGTGAGCGTGGTGTATCTATTCCCTCTGTATTTGATATCTCTGAGTTTGGTGTATTTTTATTCGACTATAATTTTTATTATTACTTAATTTAATATCAAATAGATATATACACTTACTAGTATTTTACTCGGCTTACTCTTATTATTTCTTCTTGGTGAAGCTTTAACCTTCTCCTTTACTGAAGGTGGTAACAGCTCAGGTTCTAGAATAAATATATAAAACTTCAGTTTAATATCAAATAGCAATACTTGAGTTAATATTAAAAATTTAAATTACCTAATAGAGGAGTATTTCTACTTGACCTCGACCTTAATCTTGAACTGGAATGGAATTAGAATTCATGTTTAATAAAAGCATATTATAATATATACCTTGACCTTAATTCCCTTTCTGGACTCTCTTCTTTGACTATAGTATTAAGTTATTTAACTGGTAAAAAGGAAACAGACAGTATTCTGAATTACCTATTGGTACGGGAGGCTTTAATAAATCATCATCATTTTTTATAGAATTATTATTATTAGAGGACGCAGTAGTTGTGGTTCTTAGCCTTTTACTTTTTTTATCTTCAAAATTAGGTTTAAATTCGTCATTATCACCTCCTTCTCCCAACAAACTATCTTTATTTAACTCCAACTCTTCATCGTCGTCACCTTGTAAAATATTATCGTCCTCACCTTCAGAAGTATCGGTTTCAGATAAGTTATCATCTGTACCTCGCTGTCTCTTTCTAATAAACTTATTAAACTTTTTAGTGTCTTCATCTATTTTTTGCGTTAAATTATTTAATTCAAATTTTTTATCTGTTAAATAATTTTTAATGTTAAATAGGTCTAATTTGGAAAAAGAAGTCGGTTTTAAAGATGTAGTACTATTGTTTAAATGAGTTTTTAGTAAGTTATTAAAGTTTTTTAACTTAGTTTTATCAGTAGAAGTATAAGTATTTAACTTTGGTTTGGAATTCATCTTTTTTTAATTTAATAATAAAAAGAAGTATTATTATTATTAGAGGGGTTTGTTTACAGTATAATACAGTATTAATAAAGACTTTTTAAGTATTTATCTTTCAAGTTTGGAACACTTGCTATTATACAATATTTTACTCTACTTAAGTTATAAGCTATTAAGTAAAACTAGCAAGTAAATAATATTATTTTTCCAGATTACTCTTAAAAATTAATTGAATTTGATGCTGAAAAAAATTGAAATTGATATTTTAACATTAATTAAAATTTGATTTATAATATTACCTGAATTGGCAGGAGGTTAAATATTTACAAATTATACACTATGTTTAATGATTTATATTAAATATGCTCTTAAATGCTTCACTCTCTTTATTATTAGTTACATACCTTATATAAATTGTGTTATTATCAATCAGCTAACACAAAAAAATGGATAATTTTAAATAATTACCCAGTAAACAAAATGTAACTCAATTGAGCAGTGTTGTTCTAATTTTTAATTAACATGATATACAAAAATCTATATCAATTCATCAAGATAGGAATTATAGCAAATTTCGATCATTATACTTTTATAAAATATTCCAAATTGATATAATCCGCTCTAAATACATATTAGTCTACAATATACTCGACTTATCAAATCTTACTAAACTTTTTGAGTAATTTTAAAAGTCCCGTCAAAATTGGGATTTTATCAGATTAATCCAATAAGCTAGAATTTAAGATCTTAAGATTTTAAAGACTGCTATTGCTCAATAAAAATAATGTATGATATTTTATTATCTACAGCTTAGCAAGACAATACTATTAGTTATTAATTATTTGCTACTTAATCTCCAAGACCGTTTTTAAAATCTGATTATGTTTATATTTAATCTACTTAACCTAACACCAGGCATAATAAATTTATTTCAAAGAAAATGCCAAAACTACCTGCTTTTTATAACATCTCATTATAATAAATTTTTAATGAATCGATAGTTAAAGTTTATATAACACAACTTAATTTATATTATATTACATTATATTAATTCTTAACAACTAATATATAGCATTTAATAAATGCTGATCAAATAATTACAAATCTAAAACTTTTTTATTTAAATATTCCCATAAATTAAAAAACAATAGTAACAAGGATAATATTTTAAATTGTAATAAAAGTCCATCCTAAGTTATTCATTTGGTTATTATTCAAAAAGATGAAGAAAAAAGTGATATAATAGAAAAATATTACAAATAATAATATTAATGCTAGCGTTTAGGTGTTGTTAATGGGAAAGAGTGGAAGTGGTAAAACTTCTATGAGGTCAATTATTTTCTCTAATTACATTGCGAGGGATACTAGAAGATTAGGCGCAACCCGTAAGCAGTTATTTATTACATGTAAATATTATTTATTAAAATCAAACCTTTTTTAGTCGATGTTGAACATTCTCATGTTAGATTTTTAGGAAATTTAGTTTTAAATCTATGGGACTGTGGAGGGTAATATTGAATAACCTATATAAAAATCAATACTAACAAAAAATTATAGCCAAGAAGCATTTATGGAAAATTATTTTACAAGTCAAAAAGATCACATTTTCAGAAATGTTGAGGTATTGATTTATGTATTTGACGTTGAAAGTAGGGATCCTGTAAAAGACTTTCAATACTACCATACTTGTATAGAAGCTATTCAAGCTAACTCTAAAGATGCTAAAATTTTCTGTTTAATTCATAAAATGGATTTGGTCCAGGAAGATTTGAGAGATCATGTAATTTTTAATGATAAGTTCAATATAATTGCTAATTGATTAATTTAGATTTTTGAGCAAAGAGTTCAAGAATTAAAGAATTTAAGCCAACCTTTAGAAATAAGCGCTTTTAAAACTTCAATTTGGGACGAAAGTTTATATCAAGTAAGGCTAAACAGCATGCTTTATAACTTATTCTAATTATTATAATAGGCATGGTCTTCTATTGTATATAGTTTAGTACCAAATGTTAAATTGTTAGAATCCCATTTAAAGAAATTTTCAAGTATTTGTGAAGCTGAAGAAATCGTAGTATTTGAAAAAACCACCTTCTTGGTCATTTCTCACTATTCAGAGCATAATAATAATTCAAGCAATATGGATACTCATAGATTCGAGAAGATTAGTAATATTATTAAGCAATTTAAACTTAGTTGCAGGTAATATAGATCATAATTAAGTGAATTAGCGATTAATAACAATGCTCTAGTAAATCTCAGTATCAATTCAAGAATATGGAAATTAGACACCCCAATTTCACTGCATTTGTTGATGTATTAACTAATAATACATATGTTTTATTAATCATGTCTGACCCTTCAATTCGTAAGATAAACCAATAGATTATTAATAATTACTAAGCAAACTAATTTAGAATCTGCTGCTACTTTGCTTAATATTAAAATGGCAAGAAATCATTTTGAAAAGTTAGAAACCAATCAATTAAAGTAAAAAAATCAATAAACCATGTTTTTAGTTTTTAATAAAAATATCAATATATTTATAAGAAATTGATAAGATTAAAAATCCGACCAACCGGAATTGAACCAGTGACCTAGAGATTACAGCTTAAACTACAGTCTCCCGCTCTACCAACTGAGCTATAGTCGGTTATTTCGAGATACATTTAATCTATAATCTTGCATATAAGCTAATAAGCTATATGAATTTACTGAAAGTTGATAATTTTATATTTACAATTATAATATATAAGTATATGTTTTATACTAATTAAATTTTTATTAATTTTAAAGTTTAGTTTTTAAAAATGATGTATACAATAAATACAAATTTACACGGTGGCGAATATTAATATAAAAATATATAATTAAGATAATGAAATATTAGCGTGTTAGTACAAAGGGACGAGGAATAGCAAATTCTTAAATCTAAGCAAAAGCATATTCACTAAAGTTTAGCCCACTTCCTTGTAAAGTAGGTTGAAGACTCAGCTTTTGGAAAGGCGTGAGACCAGGCTCGAAGTATAAACCTGAATAAAATTAATAATCGTATATATATAGGAAAGATTTAATTACCTTCAATATGTCCGTCTATTCTTCTAATACATATATAATAAAATCCAGCAATAGTAAGACCGCTTTCTGTGGGTGAAACGTTAACAAAGAATTTTTCTAAAAATATGATATAAGTATATATTATCTATCAAAAAATCTTCCGCGTTACCTTTCCATCTCATAAAGATGTAATTTTCATAGATGCTCTGTATATTTTCCTCGCTAATAATAATGTAAGCAAATGATATTTGATAATTACTGTTATTTAGTTACCTTGGGTCAAAATGTTTAAAAGGTTGAAACATCTTCCAGTGAAACAAATCAACTTCAGAGTCCGCTGACCACTTTTTCGTTCTCATTGTAAAATTTACAAAGTCAATAATTTCACCTTCCCAGTAAGTTATTACAGTCGTAGCAGCTGATGGTACGTTTAAAGCCTCCATTAATCCTACTATTGTGCCTTGCTCAGGGTTTATTGAGTGAATAGCAACTTTTACTTCCCATTTATCTTTATCAGCTGGATTATTATTATTATCAAGAATAAGGTTTTGCGACCCTGTAAAAGTTCTACCAGGCTGTAAGAAGGATAGTTGATGGGTTTTAAACGATATGTCATGAGTAGGAGCATAGTTTAGGATAAACTCTGCTGCCTCCCAAAATAGTGACTCCAAATTAGACTTATCACTATTATTGTCTTGATTTCTTGAACGAGAACTAGAGCCTATTTGGTAGTCATTTGGATATCTCAAACTATTTCTGTTAGGTGCTGAGTTATGGAAGATTGCATCTCCATACGGATTCCTATTATTCATAATTTGACTTCTAAAAGTATCTTCCTCTTCATTAAAATCAATTAAGCTAGGGTTTTCATAGAATATATCGTCTTCTATAAAATCAAATTCCTCTTCCTCTTCTTCCTCTTCAATACCATCCATATCCTCCATTTCATCTTCTTCAACCTCTGGAATATCCATATCGTCCTCGTCTTTATCCTCTTCGTCCAAGTTGTCATTATGTCGCATATACTGAAATACTTGTTCATCAGTAACTAAAATATTACCGTTCTCTTCATAATTACTATTCTCTAATAAACTTGCTAAATGTTCTAAATTTTCCGAGGTATTAACAGGTACATGTTGATAATGTTCACGAGGTCTCATCCTTATAAATAGAATTTAACAATTTTATATTTTAAAATAAAAAAAGCTTTCTAGCGGATTAATATAAGCAATAGTTAAAGAGAATTCAAAAAGAGCTGCTATGCGTAAATAAGATATTTTTAATTAATAAAAGGAATTTGATTAAAGAGCATTAATAACTTAGTAAAACTGATTAAGTTTACACTGTTTTATTGAGAGAAAGTTTAATGGGAATTAATTTGCAAAAAATAATAATTTTATAATAATCAGTTAAAGTTATTAATAGTGAATTTGTCCAATCAAACATGATATCATAGTCACCATACTTATCCTGGCTTCAAATTTTGAGCTTGGTTTACCCCCTTAAATCCATGCCCATTTTAAATTATGAATTTGTGCAATTTTTATGATCTTTATCTATATTATTTGAGTATTTTAGAGTAGAATTATATCCAACTACTATGTAAACTAGAGCAGTCTTATTGACTTGGTTTTTTGACATAGTAACCAATATAAATATCACTAATTAACAACTCAACAAACGCTAACCTTGATAAACTGACTTAGATCGTGACTCAAGTAAAACCAATCAAATGCCAGTATTTAACTTATAGTTCGATTTTTATTGGCTAGTTAAATTGGTTTACATTGACACATTTTTATGTAAATTATGAGGATCTAAAATTACATATAACTCGCGCTAACAAACTATAGCTGAACTCCACTTTTAATTATAAAATGATTATTTTAGCCAATTAGGCTTGGCTTTAATATTTCTTATAAAAGGGATTCTGTGTATCTAACTCATGATAAATCAGCTCTAAGGCTATTTAGCTAAGTATACTCGCTTTTTTACTAATGTCAAAGTGTTTATATGAGAGATTCTGGTTAATTTGACTTAAGTTTGTATGAGCTCACTTCAAAATTTTAGTTTTTATATCCGAGTTATTATTGTATATAGTCACTATTTAATAGAGAATTGTTGATAATGTCATATTAAAATAATAGATTATCAACTTTAACTAATAAAAGATACTTTTTATTAAGCTTTAAGCAG
>KQ964487.1:38149-50804 GCA_001566745.1 Conidiobolus coronatus NRRL 28638
CTAAAAATCAAAAATATTGCGAATTTTCCATATAAAAAATTTGGACAAATTTTCCTTGTTTTAACCAGAATCACTCATATTTATTTTAAATCTTTATCTTTTGTCGGCAAGTATTTGAGCTAATAAATTTAAAATAAAACATATAATAGATGCCTTGCTTGATATAAATTTTATATACTTGCAATTTTTAATCAAAACATAATAATTTGGTAAAAAATTGTAAATTTGTATGGATTTTGATGAATAGTTTTGGGTAATCTTGCTTTTTGCAAATAATAATTCAAGATAATATTGGTTAAAGGTATATATAATTCAGCTATATTTTAATTTATAATAAAAGAAAAAATATATCACTTCTCCACAGATTCAAGCGATTAGAAATGTTTTTGCAATTTAAGCAAGGTTTAAAAAATAAGTTTATTTTCTCCTTAATTTTATAAAATTCCTTAAACTAGTCTATGTTTTAATCCTCCACCTTTTCTTTGGGTTAAATTTTCAATATTAAAATTAGCAATAAGATAAATAGCTGTTCAGTTATTTATTTTAGTATTTATGTTACTAACTAAAAAATGAAAACATGAAGCATTTCTCAGGAAATTTCAATATTCCTATAATGTTATTTCAAGCAGTTGACAGTTTAGAATCAACAATTGTGTCAAGAATGGTAATATCAACCACGTATTCAAAATCAATATTATAAAAATGCTATGTTTTTGCTCTAATAAATAAAAAATTATAACTGAGTAATTATACGGTTTTCTGGTTTATGATATCTGAGTAAAAAACGCTGTTAATTAAACTTCAACACTACAAGCATTTAATAGTCTTAGAAATAATGTATAGAAAAAGATAGCAGATGGGAATGTTTCATTTGAGAGAGATAGAGAGGGTTAATAGATGAAAATCAGCATTATTTTTAAAATAAAAGTTTAAGCTTACTAAAAGATTTCATTATAACTAAATAAGTCATCATTGGAGATCTAAATTACGCAAATTTAGCGTATTAGTTGTAAACCTATATGCTACATAACACATTGACCATATAAGCATATTTATATTAGATATTTCACAAGCCAATTTACCATTAATCAACCAAAATTTATTCAAATTTAATATCCCACAATTTATTTTGAATCCCATAATATTATCTAATTTAATATATAAAAAATTTCCGCACGAAAATATAGTTTTCCCCCCTTTAACTGGCCATACCCGTGTAGCAGGTAATATAGCCTCTACTTTGAATAATTAAAATAGAAAAACAAGACATACAAGCTGCAAAACATAAATAGATAAAAAAAATAACCGAAATACGCTTAATTTAATCAATTTTCAGTTTTGTCAATAGTATAATAGATCAAGCTCAACCCACACATTTTCAAAGCAGATTGATTACTAATACAACTTGCCTAAAATATATTTTTTGACTATTCAGTTCCCAACTTGAGTAATATGCTAAAATAGAACAATATATCCATTTGATTACTAATCAAGCTTAGCCATTAACTATTTAAGCTATTCAGTCTTATTCAACACCTTTTACCTTTATTTACTCCCCCTCACCTGTATTTTTAAATTCGTTTTAACCGTAAATTTTAAATTTCTTTAGTTTTTATCAAAATGGGTCGTCGTCCTGCTCGTTGCTATCGTTATTGTAAGAACAAACCTTACCCCAAGTCTCGTTACTGTCGTGGTGTCCCCGATGCCAAGATCAGAATTTACGATTTAGGTCGTAAGAGAGCTGGTGTTGATGAATTCCCCTTATGTGTCCACTTGATCTCCAACGAATACGAACAACTTTCTTCCGAAGCTTTAGAAGCTGCTCGTATCTGTGCTAACAAGTACATCACCAAGATGTCCGGTAAGGACTCTTTCCACATGCGTATCCGTGTCCATCCTTATCACGTTATCCGTATCAACAAGATGTTGTCCTGTGCCGGTGCCGATAGATTGCAAACCGGTATGAGAGGTGCTTTCGGTAAGCCCAACGGTGTCGTCGCTCGTGTCGATATCGGTCAAATTCTCTTGTCTGTCCGTACCAAGGATAACAACAAGGCCGTTGTCATCGAAGGTCTCCGTCGTTGTAAGTACAAGTTCCCCGGTCAACAAAAGATCGTTATCTCCAAGAAGTGGGGTTTCACCAAGCTCGATCGTGCCGACTATATCGTCGAACGTCAAGCTGGTCGTCTCCAACCCGATGGTTCTCACGTCAAGTACTTGAGCGAATCTGGTCCCTTGGACAACTACTTGAGACGCCTCGAAGCCTCCGCTTAAACAGTTTGAATTAAAGCCCCATCTTTGATAGTCTCTGTTCCAATAATGAATCCAACGTTCTATTATCAAAACATTTTCAATTTTATTTATTGGTAAAATTTTACTTTTTTAATTATATTTATACTTTATTTCGCATAACATTGCACAATTAACACTTTTTGATAATTTAGTACCCAGTTGCTACTATTCATCGCCCATACTTCGTATTAGTTTCAATTATCATTATACTAAGATTTCTAACTATTTTAGATAGTCATATTAGAGGATTTTAAAACTAAAACATATATGCTGAATTAATATACATATTCTATTCAGCTATATAACTTTTATGGCAATATTTATACAGTTTCAATCTACCTAAAATTGTTAATTACATTAAAATTCGCTTCATAATCGAAAACACGTTATAACGGAGCTTATTTTAATATTTTGCATATATCATCCCATATGCTTAACTTGGATGATACATTTAAATATATTAATGAAAATAAAAATATAATAGGTTTATTATATACATCTATATGTGACTATCTATCTCAGCAATTTATGAATAAAATATATTAGCAGAACTTTGCATTAATATTTTGAAATTTTATTATTTAAATATAGCTATAAAATTGATATTGGTTTGATAAAACGCTTGAATGGTTATAATAAGTTGGGATATCGATATTTTAAAATAGTACAAAAATACATTATATAATTAGAGTTTGAGTATTTTCAAAGTATTACCTTAATATAATCTTACTGTGTATCTATTTGAGCTAATTTTGATTTAATATTATTAATAATATTTTCAAATTTAATTTACAAATTACTTTAGTGTCAAAATTTCTACAAAAATCTATTTATTATTTCAAAAGCTTCAAAGTAGTTATATTTTTATATTAAAATAACGACAACCACGTTTACAAGCTGCTTCGCTTTTGTTTTAAATATCATTACTTATTAATGTCTGGATCTAATTATGTGTATATATATTATCACAATGCTCTTTATTTTCAAAAGGATATTTGGTATCATATTACTTAGAATAGACATATCCTTTAATAAAAATTACTATTTTTAACTATTATTAAGCTTACTTATCTTACTAATAATAACTATTAATTAATGCACCTAATAATATATAGATATATCTTCTTTCTCAAAACCAGTTTTTATTCTTTATTTAGTGCAAATTATACATTTTTCAATTCTCACATATTATTAAATATATTTAATTTTTTATATAGCAAGTATATTTTTAATTTTAGTTAAAACATCATAATATGCTCAAATCTTGGTTTTATAAAATTTTTATAAGAACCTGAGATATTTTTACAATATTAGCTAACTGATAAAAATTAAACTTGAGCAATATTATTAGCTACTATTAATCTCATAGTTATCTGTATCAATAAATATGGTGATTTTAATAGCAAAGTTTGTTCTATTACTTATTAAACGATGAATGTAATGAAATCATTGTTATTAAAAAGCAATATTTTACGCAAACCTTTATCATACTTTAAACTTAAATAAGCTTATAGATGCATTTATTATCCAATCAGTTTAGTATTAATAATTGGTTTAGCATTTATAAATTTGTGTTATAAAAACCTATTCCTTTCTTATAAATTTTAAAAGCGAAAAAATTAAAATGAACCCAAAGCATTGGTCTGTGGAGCAAGTTCTTGAATGGCTAAAATCATTAAAAATAAATAATGACTATGTCCCTACATTTAAATGTATTTCATATTTATTTTATAAACTAAAACTAACATTTAGTTTAGTTAATAAAATTAATGGATTAGCTCTTGAAAGTCTCACTCATGAAGTGTTGTTTTTTGAACTTGGGATATATTCTTATGAGGATAGATCAACCATATTGTATCATTTACGTAAACTAACAGGTAATAATTAAATATATCATAGTTTTCTTACTAACAATATCTAGCATCATGTAATTCTCTATTAAAGATGAACGATTATTATGATTATGACTCAGCTCAAATTGGAGAAAAAAGAAGTATTAACCAGGTTAGCTTGGGTGAAGAATATAAAGTAAATGTTAAAAGAGATACTAGATAAACTTGTTAAACTTTTCTCAGATATCAGGCGATTTAAATGAACAAAGCTATCAAAGCTCTTATGCTCGCTCTCGATATGTTGATAAAAACATAGGAGCACGTTTTATTGCTAATTCAGGGTATTTATACAAGTGATATTTTAGCAATTTAACATAATATTTTCATTTAGTGGAACTGATATCAAAAAGGGTCTTTCTGAGAAAAATGAAAAAAGAAGAATTACACCAATTACTGTGCCACTGCCAGAATCAAGAACTATTCAGTAACGCGATTCAAAAAAGTTAAAAATATTAACTTACAAGCTTAATTTAGGATAGATGAAAAATTGGATTTTATTGATTCTGAAGATGAAACATTGCCATATTATGGCTCTTCTGAGTATGATTCAGATGAATATGAAGAAGCTGAAAAACTCCAGAATCAAATTGACAAAGATAATGGCATGATAAGCAAGGGTACTAAGGTCTTGAGTAAAGAAGAAAAGAGCAAAATTTTAAAAGCATCTTTGAACAGACATTGCCAAAATTGGAGAAATAGATTTAACCCAGCTAACAAAAAGAAGTCGTTTTTTAACAATGCTAAAAATCCACAACTGCTCAAAGATAGATTAAACTTATTTCGACAACAGCTAGATAATCAGATAGATAGTATTATTTCTAATGACTTTACACAAATTTCAAGGTTGGAGTTTCTATTAAATCAGTTAGAAACTAGCGTATTTTCTATAAATGACTGTAACTGGCTACTTAAAAATCCAAATATTGAGTTTTGCCCAAATAAATTCAAGCCAGCACCTCAATTGTCCAAATTTTCTGCTAAACTTTCCAAGTTATCAACTTCAGAGACTAGTCATAATCAATATATTTATGAAGATTTCTGCCCAGAAGATCTTTTCTCAGATAATGACGATTATTCTAATAAGACTTTGCTAGATTATATAGAAAAAAACAACTACTACTCAAATCTTGATCCTGAAGTCAAACAGCAAGTAGATGATATCTTGAATGATCAAATTGACCAGGCTAATGATAACTATGATCAATTAAGCCAAAACTTAATCAAAAGTGAAACTGTTCCAACTTCTTTATCTCAAATAGATACCTCACCGAATCTGAATTTACCTCAAAGTTCGGTTAAACCTGAGTCACTATCATCATTAGAAATATATCAGAGCTATCTAAAAGAGTATGAAACTAACTCGAACTCTGATGGCCTGATTGGACCTGTTATTAAACATTCTAATGACCAGAATACTTCTACAAACTACATAAAGCTGCCAGGTTGTATTAGTGATAACAATTCTGACGATTTGGATTGGTCTAGTGAAGACCATAAAGAAAGTCCTGAGCTAAGTGCTACAAATCCCAGTCAGTCTAACTGTGTTTATTATGAGAGCAATGGTTTAGTTTCTAAGGGTGGGAACAGTAGTGTAAATATTCCTGATCCAGGGAATAATGCTCAAGTAATGAAGAAAGGCAAAAAAGAAAACATACCTCAGCAAGTGAAGCACAAAAATTTAATTGATAAAATTATTTATAATACAAGTACTAAAGATTTATGGTATCGGATTAAACGTATAAGAAAAGCCGATTTAGTTCAAAATCCTCACTTGTATAACGATGAATTAAAAGCTTTAAGTGATATATATTACGAATATACTCGCGCAAATGAAGCTGAAATATCGATAACCTTGCCTAAAATTTTAACCAACTCTGAAATTCCAACTAAATTTATACGCTTTCATGAGTTTAAGAAGAATCAAATTAAAGCGCGGTTTGATTGCTGCAAGAGTTTGACAAATGATTCTGAGGAGAGTGGGTCAGATTTTTTAGAATACTCTGATGTAGATAAAAATATATACCATCTTAAAAGGAGTTACAAAGGAAGAAGGAATATAAGGCATATTAATGGAGATATGACATCAAATCAAATAGCTTTGACTTTCTCAAGACAATTTACTCATAATGAAAGCTTTGAAAAATTCACTAAAGAACAATCTGAGTTTATTCAAGGATATCTAAGTCAAAAAGTCAGAGAAACTCTCAAACCTCATCAAACAGATGGTATTGAATTTATGTGGAATAATTTGATCATAAAAAAATCAGGTTGCATTTTAGCTCAAACAATGGGATTAGGTAAAAGCTTGCAGGTCATATTGCTTCTTGATGCTCTTTTTAAAGCCATAGATAGTTCTTCTATTCCTGGCAATGGTATGGATACATTTTATAAACGCGCTATAATAATCTGTCCCGCATACCTACAGCAAAACTGGGTTCAAGAGTTTCAAAAATGGAAGCCTCTTTGTCAATTTAATTGCAAAATTATTTCTTTATTAGATAAAAAATCTGGCAATAAATATACCAAGTTACAAACTTGGAAGGATAACGGAGACATAATTATAACGAGCTTTAATACTTTTACTAGTTTTTTAAAGCCTAACAGCAAAATTCAGTTTGGTAATAGAAATCTGGATATTAAAGAGGCGCTATTTGACCCTGGCCCATCGATAGTTGTTGTAGATGAAGCCCACGTTATTAAATCTGAGACAACCCAATTCTATCAAGCGCTATCTAATTTAAAAACAAGACTTCGTATTTGCTTAACTGGTCATCCATTGCAGAATAGCTTATTAGAGTACTATAACATGATTGATTTTGCTACGCCTGGGTTGTTAAGCAAAAAAGAGGATTTCTGTAATCAATTTAAAAATCCAATAGAAAACGGCTTTTATTTGGATTCAAAGGAGAGTGATAAAGCTTTATCTGAGCAGCAACTAGGAAAGCTAACAAAAATTATCAAACCTTGTGTATTCCGCTTAGGAAATCAAGTTTTAGATCAATACATTCCTCCTAAAATAGAATTTGACATTTCAATTAAACTTAGTAAGCTTCAAAGGCAAGTTTATAATCGGTTTTTAATCAAGCTCAAGCAAGAAAAATCTGGAAATGTATTGGCAAATTCAAACGCTTCACTAATTATATGTAACCACCCTCTTATCATGAAAAGTAACATTAGCTCTCTTGATATTTCAGAACCAAAAGAATTGATGATTGACGATCAAGACGAAACCATTGAAAGGGCTCAAGTTGCTTGGTTGAAAGAAATATTTTCGGAGTATAGCGTAGAATTACTCTCTCAAGAGAATATATCTTTAAAATTTGAAATTTGTCTTTTTATTATATTTCAAAGTATTATTAAAAGAGAAAAATTGTTAATTTTCTCTAGAAGTATTCCTACTTTAAAGTTCTTACAGGATTACCTTAATCAAAAAATTAATAAGGATTTTATCTACTATATGGCAGGTGATACTTCTTTAAAAACTAAAATGGATTTGGTAAATTGTTTTAATATGGATATTAATCCATCTGTATTTTTGATATCTGTACGCTCTGGTTCATATGGAATTAACCTGCACTCTGCTAGTAGAGTTATTTTATTCGACATTGGGTGGAATCCAAGCATTGACGAGCAAGCAATTGGAAGATGCTATCGCTTAGGACAAACTAGGCCTGTAGTAGTATATCGTTTGAGAACTTCCAACACTTTGGAAGATGAGCTTTACCCAATTAACCAGAAAAAGAAGACTATGTTTCAAAAGGTTATCGATCAAGAAGATGTATATCACATGTTTAATAAGACTAAAGGAGACTACTTTTGCATTTATGAGGATGAAATTACTCAAATTAAAGGTAATCATGAATTTAATGATGATATTATCAAAAATTTGCTAGAAAAGCACAGTTCAAGTATTGTAGATATGAAATTAGCATGATTCATATATTATACTGCATTTTATTTATATATATTCTTAAATATATACGCTTCTTAATTCATAAAATTACGTCAATGTCTCTAAATATATATTATGCTAAATTAACAATAAATGCTCACCTAAATATTATTTTCATATATCTATAAAATATGCTAGTTTAGCGCATTTAATAGTTTCTATATTTAAATATTTATAATTAGTCAACTACCATTTAAATATTGATATATATACTTTTGTGACATATAGTAGCTTAGCTATATATGACTAATATTTAAATTATATTTTGTTAAGCAATTAGCGATCATTTGTAACAGCTTTAAAATATTTGGCTCGTTATTATGCTTTATATCTACTTGATAAGTAACTCATTGATTACTAGCGCTTCATTTAAATAATATAAACTATTAGTTTATGTATATATTTTGATTCTATAAAAATTCTTTTTGCTAAATTGAAGATTTCTTAAAATCATTCTATATTAATTATATCTATTTACTATGGCAAATTATTCCATAGGTTTATCACTGATTAATGTATAGTATTCTAACTAGAATTATCTCATCTACGTAAAATATATAGAAAAATACAATGATTTTAGTTTTGAGAATTTTCTCTCTAATCGAGGGCTTCTAGTTTAATAATACGTAAGCTTATTTTATTGAGATAATAATCATACAAATCAGATAGACATTTTTGAAAGTAAATTAGTATGCATTTTGTTTTATATGAATAATTCTGGTTAATTTGACTCAAATTTTATATTAACTCAGTTCAAAATTCTAAATTTAATACAAGAAGTTATTAGTGCCTATAATCATTTTTTAAATGAGTAAATTTAATAACATCATATTAGTATATTATATTATAAACTTCAAATAATAAAAGTTGTTTAATAACGTTTAAGCAACTAAAAATCTAAAATATCATAAATTTGCCCTATAAAAATTTAAGACAAATTTCATTAATTTAAACAGAATCACTCTATACAATTTTTTTGCTATCTTGACAGTTATCGGTATCATATTAATATAAAGGATTAGCTACAAAGCTTACTTTGAGTAATATTTGATATTTTTTATATTTTTTTATTATTTTTTATTGAACTGAAATGAAGTATCAGTAAATTTTCAATATTAACTATTCAAAATTTATTGCAATATATTTATGTGAAATAAATTAACGAAAATTGAGATATTTTTGCTATTTTGATAATTTTTTTATTAAATAATAAGTTTTAAGGAATATCTATTAAATTTTTTAACAGTTACAGTCTATTATAATTTCTAATTGCTAATAACCTGAGTTATTAATACAGCAAAAATGGATAAATCATTTAACATATGCTTTCTTGAATATATTAAATGATATCACTCTCTATCTATCCCATAAAAATTTATCGATCAGTAGATTTGTTACAAAGTAGAAATTAATTTAGTGAGATAAGATGTAATAATACAATATTATTAACAAATAATAAAATAAAAAATGATTCAACCTATTGCTCGCAACTTATTCCGCTTATCTACTTTACGCACCACTGCCCGTTTAGCTCCCACTTTCAAGCCTATTGTCAGTGCTCAACGCTGGTACAGTGATCATTCCGAAACTTTCGAAGAATTCAACGCTCGTTACCAAAAATTCTTCGAAGAAGTTGATGATGTCTTCGAATTACAAAGAGGTTTAAACAACTGCTTCGCTTACGATTTAGTCCCCTCCCCCGCTGTCATTGAATCTGCCATCAAGGCCTCCCGCCGTGTCAACGACTTTGCTACTGCTGTCCGTATCTTTGAAGGTATCAAGGACAAGGTTGAAAATGAAGGCCAATACCTTTCTTATTTGAACGAATTAAAGCACATTAAGGAAGAATACGGTATCAACACCAAAGAAGAATTGGGTTACTAACTAACAACTCGAGTTTCAAATAAATATTAAAATGATCTATTTCTTTATCTTAATATTTAACATTACTAATATTTACTAATCTTCTTATTTAGTGAAAAATAGATTACAATGAGGAAAATGATGTTGATCAACAATTTTATTTTATTTTTCATTTCATTTAAAATATTTATACTTGAGATTATATATTGAGATGATTATAATACTGTTTAAAATTAATATTTTTTAAATAAACAAAAACTTTAATAACTCTTTTACCTTTTTAATTGCTTGGTAAATTACCTTTAAACAAAGTATAAAAATTAATTTGCATTTTGCTGATTTATTTTATTAAATAATAACAGTACTAAAAATTTATATTTTACAATAATATATTTTATTTAGATTAAATATAGAGATTATATTATAAAAATAATGGCTATTATTTTTATCGGTATCTAGATGCTGTAGAGTGACTGGGATGATGTGGAATAGTGCCCATTACAGAAAGATCAGGAACTGTCCCATCAAAGTAGTCCAATCCTAATTCTACTCCGTTGCATTTAGTCTGTGTGCAAATACTAGCTCCAACCCAGCTTAATGAGTCTCCATTGAAGCATATCTGACTAGGCTGTCTTAAAAACTCAAGCTGATCCAAACTAGGCTCAAGACGTTGGTAACGCTTAAAATGGCGAATTTGAGCCAATAACTCTAATTTGAATCTGAGTGAAAAGTTAGGGAATCTTGTTATACCTCCAATAGGGTAGATTTTATCAATAATTTGTGGCAAGTAGTCGATGGATAAGCTATTTAAACAATCAAGAGTAGCTTCAATTAAGCTGGGATGGTCCTCATCTCCAGATTCAAATAAAACCTCGCAAGTGAACTCTCTAATCCATCCAGGAATAACAATATCAAATTTGGTGCCATCTCTGGGATGAGCCATAGGGAACCTAAGAGATGGCATAGATGAATGGTTACGATACCATTCTAAGCGATCATCTGATTTCAAGTCTAGTGGCACCATCTTATTGCTTACCACTAGACCTCTGATTTTGATATCCTCCAAAACGCTCAAAGAGAAAAGATCTTTTGATAATTGAAATTGAGGCATTTGTCCTTTATTTTGGTGAGGTAAAATGGTGGCGTATTCAAGTAAGTATTCCCTTAAACGCTGGCAAATTGAATTCCCTGCTTTCAAACTATACTTAAGGTTTGATAGCTGAGGTCGAGTATCTGATACTGGCATTGCTGAAATGTATAAATGTCCACAATCCACCACTAAGCCTTCAGTTGCTCCAACAGCTAATAATGAAGTTACATGGCTTGTAAAATAAGTGATTGATGGAACCTGGAAACGATGAAATAGTACCTTAGCTATCAGCTGCTTGAATGGAAGAGGAACTAGAGGATTTTCAACAAATATTACTCTACGTAATTTGGGATCCACTAATAAATGATAGTTATATAGCTGGTAAAAGCATTGGAAAACAATCTCCTCCATTACTAATTCCCCACCCAAAGAGTCTACCAATTGCCAATAATCGTGTGTCAGTAAACCAAAGCAATTTTCTAACTGTGGTAATTTAGGTTTTAAAAAGGTATCAAACCAAGGTATACTCTTTAAGGGGTGACAATCTCCGTCAAAGCCCAATTTTACAAAACAGTTGCCCATATCGAATATCACCTTTTCTTCTAATCTAAAGCTGCCAGACATAGGTAAATCGTTATGAACATAAGATTTTATAACTTTTATAGCTTTTTGAATAAGTTCTTCAGTAGGTGGCAAAGTAAATTTTTGAGGGTTATGCTTTAAACTCAAGGTTAATAAGTGTAATGAAGGGTATTCAAAGTGTTTAAAAGCGCCTTCTGAAGCTCTACCTAATTCATACTTTTTAGTAGAAGAAGTATAATGCATACTTCGCATCCTCCTCAGTGTAGAGCTTGGAGCACTTGGACTAGTAGGATTTTGATCTGATGAAGAAGGTTGACTCATATTTAAACCAAATATCAATTAGTACTTTAATTTTAAATATAAATAAGGCGAGTAGATATATTTTTTATTTTTTAAATTTAATATTCAATTAATTATAAAGTGATAGGGAATGAATTAACTATTCAAATACAATTAACCAAGTTAAATTCTATTATGGTTTAACATTATTTTTTCAATAATCAAATTTAGCAATTAATGTATATAGGTTAAATTCTAATATATAATAAATTGTTGGTATACACATTTATATTGGTGCTTATTGAAATCATCAATTTCATTTATTCATATATAATAGCCTCAACTTTATAGAAAACTTACAATAAATAGCATTGTATATTAAAATAAGCTTGGTATACAAATCTTAAATATTTGATATTGATATAGTTGAATAATTTACAGTAAATATACTAAGCTAGCATGAATAAAAATACTGTTATAATAAAACTTAGCAGTTGAAATTTTAATATATTAGTATAATATATAACTAATTTTATTACATTAAAAGTGAATAGAATGTTTCAATTCAAGTTATATACTGCATGTTAAGCAGCTTGAGTTTTCAAATGACAAAAATATAAATGAAAGGTTATGGTTAACTTAGTTCAAATTTTGTATGAGCTTGGTCCAAAATTTAAAAAATTTTTATAACCGAGTTTTTATAGT
>KQ964487.1:51081-67579 GCA_001566745.1 Conidiobolus coronatus NRRL 28638
ATATAGTAATTATTTAATAGAGAATTGATTATATTGCCATAATAAAATACTATATTATTAATTTTAACTAATAAAAGTTGCTTTTTAATAAGCTTTAAGTAACAAAAAATCAAAAATATATGTCAAATTTGTCCTCGTTTTAACCAGAATCTTTCATATATAATCAACTAATAAACTATGTTTTGATAGTTGCTATATATAGTTAATATAATTCATTCTCAACAACAATATGCGCTACAGTTATTGCTAGATTATTACTTAATAGCTATTTATATAGCTTATTTTTAAAAAATGCTTAATTTCTTAGGTGTTATCAATATCAACTATTAATCTTATATAAAAAATATTGTATATATGCTGAAATAAAAATAAAATAATTTGTATAGACCCTTAACAACAAGTATTTATTTCTTTTAACACATTTAAGCTTTGATTTTGTACAATTAAATGTTAATATATAACCTTCATATTACTAACTATAATAGCGCATTTCCAATTTAAAAAGCTGTATAGTAGTTATTAAAATTGCTATTTCAAATCTTTAAAGTAGAAATCAGTTGTGTTTAAGCTGAGAGGGATGGGTAGAAAGTTGATATATAAAATTATATCGTCATAATGATAAAAATGCGAATTAAGGTTTATTCTGAGTGAAGAATGAATACAGATTTTCGATATTTATATTTCTTCTCATAACATTATTCAAGTGGGTACAAAGGATGTAAATTAGACAATCTATTTAAAATTAACCAATAAAAAGAGGCTAGTGTCCCATAATAATTTACGCGATAATTTAAATAAATAAGAAGATGAAAGCAGTAATCTAAAAATATGAATAGGAGTTATTTTAATAAACATGCCTAAAAATGCCGTATATAGATAATTATAAAATAACTAATTGTAATATAAAAAGCTTAAAAACTAATTATCTTAGTAAATTGACATACTCAAATAACTCAAAGAAGAATCAAAACATGTATAACATTGACGATGATATCGGCACACTGTCTGAGGGTAATGATAGTGAAAAATGTTTATACAAAAATGTTAAGACAAAGAATTCAGATTCCGGCCATCTCAAGGAGTATCAGAAGGAGGATACTTTTATAGAATCTACTAAACCTAAAACTATACTATCCGAAGAATCAAGCTTAAAGGTGAACAACCAATATACTATAGAACATCTTGTAAAACTGGATAAAGAATCGAATCTAGAATGTGTTGCTCTGAGTTCATCTACCATTAAAGATAAACAGTTGAGAGATTGCGCCATGTTAATATATCCACATGTAAAATGCCTCACAAAGTATTTGAAAGAGGATAATTTGATAGGGCCTACGAAAGCTAGAAAACTCATGCGAGAAGAAATTGGCTTAGATTTGAGTGTTCAAACTGTTAATAAATATCTAAAAATGCTGAGAGAAAAGCTTGGCCCAGAGTACAGTAACTTGGATCCATCAGTTATTAAGAATAGGCAATTAGACGATCTCGCTAAGTTTAAAAATTTGCATTTAGAGTGCCTCAAGGAGTATTTGAAAGAAGATAGTTTTATAGGGCCTACTGAGGCAAATAGAAAATTAAAAAAAGATACTAGCTTAGAAGTTAGTGTTTCAACCGTCAGGAAAGCTATGTCAAATCTGAGAAAAGAAATGGGTCTAGAGTACTCTAAGCTTGATCAATCTACCATTAATAGTAGGCGATTAGCCGATCGCTCTAAACTGAAGGATTTTCATTTGGAGTGTCTCAAGAAGATTTTGAAAGAAAGTGATAGCATTGGGTCAGCTAAAGCCAGAGATATACTTTACCAAGAAACAGATCTGTATGTAAGTATACCGACTATATATAGGCATTTGAAAGCCCTAAAGAAAGAAATGGGAATAGAGAACCCTAATATAGATCAATCTACCGTTAAGAGTAGACGTCCGGGCTGCCGTACCAAGTTTAAGGATTTACATTTAGAGTGCCTCAGGAATTATTTAGTTAAAGATAGATTTATAGGACCTGCTGAAGCGAAGAATCGAATTCAAGAAGATACCGGTTTAGAGATTGGACTTTCAACCATTCAAAAAGCTATGACAAAGCTGAGAAAAGAAATGAATATAGAGCGCGCAAGTTTGGATCAGTCTGCTGTTAAGAATAGAGAGTTGAAAGATCGCGCCAAGCTTAAGGATTCGCATTTAGAATGTCTCAAAAAGTATTTGAACGAAGATATTCTTATAGGACCTACAGAATCTAGAAATAGACTTCAAGAAGAAACTAATCTAAAAATTAGCGTTTATGCAGTTAAAAGAGCTATGTTAAAACTGAGGAAAGAAATAAATGTGGAGTATGCTAATTTGGATACATCTTCTGTTAAGGATAGGCAATCTAAACATCGCTCCAAATTGAAAGATGCGCATTTAGCACTCCTCAGAAAGTATTTGGCGAGAGACAACTTTATAGGGCCTACTAAAGCTTGGAACTTACTTCATGAAGAAACTAGTTTAGAAGTTCATGTTTCAACCATCCAAAGGGCCATGAAAAAGTTGAGAATAGATATGGGTCTAGAGATTTCTAGTCTAGATTCATCTATGAGAAATGCAAAATCTACTAAACAAGCCAAGTTAAAAGTTTCTCAATTAAAGCGTCTTAAAAAATATTTGAAGGATGATGAGTTTATAGGACCTATGGAAGCTAGGAATAGATTTGAAGAAGAAACAGGGATAAGATTAACCATCTCAAATATGAGGGAATATTTGATAAATATTAAGGAAAAAAGTTATAATATTAATTAAATCCACCTAATTCAAGGATAAAATATTATATAAAAGTTAAATCATTGTATTTGAGATCTATAAAGTTTATAGCTATATATGTAGCTCTATTGATAAGCTAAAACAAAAGGTCAACTCACAAAGGAATCATTTAGAAGGGAATATTAAATATATTCGCAATAGTTTGGTAAAACTTATGGTAACTAACTGAATAAATAATGCTAAGCTATTTCCTTAATATTTTATGTGATTTGGTGAATGTTCTGTATAGATATAAAAACAAATGTTAATAAAATGTATATAACCATAAATCTACCTCTTAAAAAGCTAAATATATTACCATTTTGGAATTATTAATAACTGCAAACATTTTAAAATAGGTGAATTAGACTCTAAATTAATCAATATTTAAGAACATTAATAAAATGCTAATAAAGTTACGTTTAAAAGTCTAGAGATTTTTAGAAAAAATGTATTATCACTGCATAAATATTTTTTATCTATCAAAAATAAAAGATAATTTTTACTCTCCGACTGGGAATTGAACCCAGGTCACCCGCGTGACAGGCGGGTATACTCACCACTATACTATCGAAGATTAAAATTTGATATTAATCAATATTTTATTTGATTATTACAAATACAGTTAATAAACGCTTTTAACACATATCCATAATTAACTCCTTAAAGTTAATTAATCTCTGATTAATATTTATTACTTAATTTATTTTTCCTATATATTATACAACATTATACATTATATTATACCATATACGTGAAGCTTTACCCAAATCTCTACCAATTTTGCATTGACATCTTACATCTTCGAATTAATTAATTTTAAACACTATTCAACCCCTACTTTTAAAACATCTTAATTTTCCACATGTCTTTCATATTGTGTGTAATTTGTCAATTTTGCAACTTTTTTTGTAAAATTACAAAAGCTTTTAATGTATATATGTTTGCTATTGTGTGAATATTGAATATGAGAGCAATTTACAATCCTTTAAAGTATAAAAAGTTTTTATTGAGAGAATATTATTTAATTTATTATATTTATTAAGCATTTTATCAGGATTAAAATGCTGTATTGAAAAATAAACTTTGAAAATTTAAGATTATGCTTACGTGTATATTTTTAGATCAAGCAAGTTAAGATAAATTTTATTAGAAAAAATAACATAACTTTTATTTTATATTTTGATAGTGAGCAAATATTCAAGTATTGTAACGTACATGCATTTAGTATGAGGAGTTTATAGGGTACTCATTATGATTTTTGATTACTAATCAGTAGGAGTTTAGCCTAGTTTTTAAACTATTCATCTCAATTAATCTAAATCCTAATCAATAATTATATTTTAAACTTATCCGTGTTTGAAGATGATTCGCCCAACAGTGCACTCATGCTCAAATGTTTTTTAAGTCCCAATTTAGATATTCAACCATTCGATTAATCACGTCTAACAATCATTTATAATCGCAAAACTTTTATAATTTATTGTATATTAATCCATTTAAGAGATGTTCATTCGATGACGTGTAATATAGTTAAAGGCTTTATATTCACATCTATAAATATTTTAATTAGAAAGTATGACTCTTATTCAAGAATGGGAATGATTATTACTAAATATCGATTGACAGCGAATCTCTATATAAATTAGGGATCAATGTTGTTTTTGAACTTATTGGATTAGTAATTATAAAAAATTATCTATAAATTCACCATCTCATAACATTTAATATTTTACTTAAGTTTAATTAGTAGATTATTATAACTTTTATTAATTACTCTTAACTTTACTCTGATGGACAAGAGTTTTTTAAAGACTGCTGAAGAAGTCTTAGCCCACTTTAATGTGGACCCAGTTAATGGGCTTACAAATGCTCAAGTAGAAGCTAATCGCAAAGAATTTGGTACTAATGGTAAGTCAAATACAAAAACTATCAAATAAAATCTTATTTATACCTTATTTTTAGAGTTACCACCTGAAGAGCCTACTCCTTTATGGGAAATGATTTTAGAGCAATTCAAAGATCAATTAGTCATTATTCTTATCATCGCTGCCATCATCTCTTTTGTTTTAGCCTTCTTAGAAGAAGGAGAGCAAACATTAACCGCTTTTGTTGAACCTTTAGTTATTGTATTTATCTTAATTGCCAATGCCACTGTTGGTGTTATTCAAGAAAGCAACGCTGAAAAAGCTATTGAGGTAAAAATAACTTTATCTACCCAATTTTTTAAACTAAACAATATTTAGGCTCTTCAAGAATTCAGTCCTGAAGAAGCCGTAGTTATTAGAGAAGGACAATCAATTAAAATTCGCGCTGGCGACATCGTTCCTGGTGACATTTTAGAATTAGGTATTGGTGACCGTATTCCTGCTGATGCTAGATTAATTGAGATCCACTCAAGTTCTTTACGTGTCGATCAAGCTATCTTAACTGGTGAATCTGTTAGTGTTAACAAAGACCCCTCTCCTATTCAAGATGAAGGCGCTGTCAAGCAAGATCAAACTAATATCTTATTCTCTGGTACTACAGTATCATTAGGAAAATCCACTGCTATCGTTGTTGCTACTGGTACTAACACTGCTATTGGTGATATTCACACCAGCATCACTTCTCAAATCTCTGAAAAGACTCCACTTAAGAAGAAACTTGATGACTTTGGTGATATGTTAGCTAAAGTTATTTCTGTTATCTGTATTTTGGTATGGTTAGTTAATATTCGTCACTTCAACGACCCCGGTCATCATGGTTGGCTTAAAGGTGCTGTTTACTACTTCAAGATTGCTGTTGCTTTAGCTGTTGCTGCTATTCCTGAAGGTTTAGCTGTTGTTATCACTACTTGTTTAGCTTTAGGTACTCAGAAAATGGCTAAGAAGAACGCTATTATTCGTAGTTTACCATCTGTCGAAACTTTGGGATGTACTAGCGTTATTTGCTCAGATAAGACCGGTACTTTGACTACTAACCAAATGTCCGTTTGTAAGGTTATGACTATTGCCTCCAAGAACGGTGAAATTAATGAGTTATCTGTTAACGGAACTAGCTATGGTCCTGAAGGCGATATTGTTGATGCTGATGGTAAAGCTGTATCCTATCCTTCAACTATTTCACCTGCTATTTTACAAATTGCTGCTATTTCTTCCCAATGTAACGATTCTCATCTTTCTTATGACCCCAATACTGGCCACTACTCTAGCACTGGTGAACCTACTGAAGCCGCTTTGAAGACCCTAGTTGAAAAACTTGGTACTAACGACACCAAGTTCAATGAAAACCTTACCTCTATGAACCCTAAGACTCGTGTTATGGCTTGCAGTCACTACTTCCAGGATCAATATAAGCGTATCAGCACATTTGAATTCTCCAGAGATCGTAAATCTATGTCTGTTATCGTTAACGAAGGATTCAATAACCATTTATTCGTTAAAGGCGCTCCAGAATCTATTTTGGAACGCTCTACTAAAATCCGCCTTGATGATGGCCACGTTGTTCCCTTAACTGAAGAACTTAGACAAGTTATCACTGCTAAATTTATGAACTATGCCGATAAATCAAGTCTTCGTGTATTGGCTTTTGCTTCTTTAGACGATCTTAATCCCGAAAGCTTGGCTAAATGGGATATTCATGACCCTTCCAAATTCATCGATTATGAACAACACTTAACCTTTACTGGTTTAATTGCTATGTTAGATCCCCCTCGCCCTGAAGTTAAATCTGCCATTGAAAACTGTGTTACTGCTGGTATCCGTGTTATTGTTATTACTGGTGATAACAAAAATACTGCTGAAGCCATTTGCCGCTCCATTGGTGTTTTCGGACAGGAACAAGACTTGACTGGATTATCTTACACTGGACGTGAATTCGATAACATGACTCTTCAAGAAAAGACTGAAGCTGTCAGCAGAGCTAGTCTTTTCTCTCGTACTGAACCTACTCACAAGAGTGAATTAGTTGATCTTTTACAATCTATGGGCCACATTGTTGCTATGACTGGTGATGGTGTTAACGACGCTCCCGCTTTGAAGAAGGCCGATATTGGTATTGCTATGGGATCTGGTACTGATGTTGCTAGACTTGCTTCTGATATGGTTTTGGCTGATAACAATTTTGCTTCTATCGAAAAGGCTGTTGAAGAAGGCCGTTCTATCTATAACAACACCAAGCAATTCATTAGATATTTAATTAGTTCAAACATTGGTGAAGTTGTTTCCATTTTCT
This sequence comes from Conidiobolus coronatus NRRL 28638, assembly GCA_001566745.1. Lineage (NCBI taxonomy): Eukaryota > Fungi > Entomophthoromycota > Entomophthoromycetes > Entomophthorales > Conidiobolaceae > Conidiobolus > Conidiobolus coronatus. The sequence goes on from KQ964487.1 coordinate 58,068, forward strand.
TGACTGTTATTTTAGGAATGCCCGAAGCTTTGATTCCTGTTCAACTTCTTTGGGTTAACTTAGTTACTGATGGTTTACCAGCCACCGCTCTTGGCTTTAACCCTCCTGATCACGATATTATGAGAATGCCACCTAGAAAAGCTTCAGAGCCCATTGTTGGTCCATGGCTCTTCTTCCGTTATATGGTTATTGGTATCTATGTTGGTTGCGCTACCGTATTTGGTTATGCTTGGTGGTTCATGTACTACGCTGAAGGCCCTAAAATTACTTTCCATCAATTGACTAACTTCCACAAGTGCTCTTCTCTCTTCCCTGAAATTGGCTGTGAAATGTTTGTTAATAACATGGCTCATCGCGCTACCACTATTTCCCTTTCAGTATTAGTAGTCATTGAGATGTTCAACGCTATTAACAGTTTGAGTGAAAACGAATCCATTCTCACTCTCCCATTATGGTCCAATATGTACTTGGTATACGCTATTGCTTTATCAATGATTTTACACTTTATGATCCTTTATATTCCATTCTTCACCAACCTCTTCGCCATTACTCCCCTCAACTATGAAGAATGGCAAGCAGTTGTATTAATCTCTCTACCAGTAATTTTCATTGATGAAATTTTGAAATTTGTTAGCAGGACATTCGTTGCTCCTCCTACTAAAATTAAGAAGGATTAAATTTTCCAATTATATTCATTTTCTATCATTTTGACTTTTTAATAAAACTTTTTATATAATATGTACACATTTTTAATATTCTTCAAATTTTGATTGTATATTTTAATATAATAAAAATATATATTGATGTCAAGTCAATTTATGATTTGAAGCTGATATAACAGAGAATATAGTTTAATATTTGTATTACATGCTCATATTTTTTACTAAGCAACATTTCAATTTGAAAGCAATATGAGAGATTATAGTTAACTTGGCTCAAATTTTGTATGAACACAGTCCAAAATTTTAATTTTTTAAACTAAATTTTCACCGTGTATAGTCCATATTTAATAGAGAATTAATAATAATATCATATTGAGATTCTATATTATCAATTTCAACTAATAAAAGATACTCTTTATTAAGCTTTAGGTAACTAAAAATCAAAAATATTTTTAATTTTCCATATAAAAATTTTTCAATAAATTTTTGTCGTTTTAACAAGAATCTTTCATATGAAACTTAAGAACCTAAAGTAATTCAATTTTAATTATATTCAATTATCTGCACAAGTTAACTTGATTGGTATACAGTAGCGCTGTTCAAAATATTTTTATCTGAGAATTAATGATTTTTTTTAGTTGAACTATGATATTAAAGCAATCGCGAATATAAATAAAAAAATAAAAACTCTATACAGTTTTTTGTAATTAAATCAGAGTAAATCAGCTTCCTTTGCTAAGCTTGGATTACTATATTCATTAACTACACTATACAGCAGCCAAAAAAATTTAATGAATTATATAACGACTTTAGACTAATACATAAGAGAGATTTTGGCTAAATCGAGGAAATTTTGACAAAAACTTTTTACATGGAAAAATTGCAGTGTTTTTGATTTATGCATGATTAAAGCGTATTAAAAAACTCTTTTGTTAGTTAATATTTATAAAAAAATATTACAATATGATATTATCAACTCTTCTCTTTTAATCAATGACTATATATGTTATTAGCTCGCTTAAATTAAAATTAAAATTTTGAACTATATTAACCAGAATCACTCAATTGAATAACTCAAAACTAGGTTTTGTATTTAATAATTATTTGCTAAAAATCTACTTGATTTCTCTTATAGAAATGTTATCAGCTTAAGTTTGCATTTAAACATTTGGATATTGAAAGCGACAAAAAAGAAAAATACAAATAATTATTATTCTGATTGATGTATTCTTAATAATTTTTCCTGTTTTTAAAAACCCATAGCTTAGTTTTTATTTTTAAATCATTTTCAATATACATGCACTTTGTTATTGACAAAAATAAGCATAATCTATAAAATAGCTATGTTATGATAACAATAATATTAACTAAACTTTATTTATGATACTGATATAATAGATAGCATGCTATTTAAATTATATGTTAAAAAGGCTTTATAGATTTATAATAATTCTAACCTTGATTTTATGCTATCTAAATCAAACTTTATATGCATAAGTAGCTGGAGGTTTTAAATATAACTGAAACTTAATGAAATATAGACTCAATATAAATTAAGTAAAAAACTATAAATTATCAAAAAAAATGAACAGAGAGAGGTTCGAACTCTCGCCTCCGAAGAGACCACGGCCTTAACGTGGCGCCTTAGACCACTCGGCCATCTGTCCATGTAAATTAATTTATTTCATTCTTTAAGTTTTTAAAAATGGATCTGAGTTTAAAGTGGCAATAGCCTTAATGATTTTGCAACGTAATACATTACACTCCTTTTATCCCTTTTAATAATGCAAGTAATAAACTTATTAGATCATTGCTAGATATATATAGTAAGATTCTATATATTATCTTGAATTAATACAAGTTAATATTAAACTAATCTTTGCTATAAAATCCCTTTTTAAAAATATTAACATTGGTAGATTAGATAAAATAAATAAATCGTTTTATATTAAAATTCTTACAATATATGGTTAAATAATTTTATTAACAATACAGAGCCTATAAATTGTTATCTATCTAAAGGCTTATATCTCTAAATAGATATTAATTGTTAGTTTAATTAAGTTCTTTCGCCAGCATATTAAATATTCAATAACTTGTTAGAGATAAGATAAAAATATTAAACAAATTTAGCTATTAACATAAATTAAACTATTGGATAATTACTCCTTCATTATATTATTTTCTTAAAAGGTAGCTATAAAAACACTAAACTATCAACAATATAAAACAACGGTGAAGTGACATAATAACTATAATTAGGCAATTAATAACAGATAACCCTTGTTATCATCTATTGCAAAAAACTTGCAATATTAATCCCTCAACTCCTTTACTATTTAATTAGGATAAAATAGTAATTATCGGCCGGATTAGAGTAAAAAAATGTGGTGAATTTATTTTTAAAATTTTCATTTAAAATAGGCGTTCGTTGAGAGAATCCCCTATTAATGGTTAGCTCACAATTTACCATCATTCGCTTTAGCTATACTTAACTGTTCCTATTGTTTATTTATTTTGTTATATAATACTAGAATAATCCGAGTAAAACTCTATTCAGTAATTTTTTACTAATTTTGTAATAATTACAACAATTTATCATCATTTCCACTCCTCTTGCTGTATGCTAAATGGATACAATATAGTGTTGATTTCCTGTTAATATATAATTTTATTATTATCATTAATAATATTGATCTATATGGATTGAATTATTGCTAGATTCTATAAGATTATAGCTATAGATTGGATAATATTATAATCTCATTTAACCACACTTTTATTCTTATAGTTTTTTATCAATTTCTCCCCTCTCTATATAATTCTCAATAAATTAATACTTCCTAATAAAGCAATTAGTGGAAGATTATTCTATTTACTTGTAACCAATTTACTGCATATAATAAAAAAATTATTCTCCTTTTTAACAATAAATACTCGATTAGTTCGACCAATTCGAATCGACTATTCGATTTGCTTATATTTGCAAATATTTACTATGATGGTGCCGGTGTTTCCAATTTTAGTAATAATTAGTTCTTCTTTAGAATATCTAAGCTAATAGGGTTAGCCCCAGAACAGTTAGTTTATTTTTAGCTTTTAAAAGTATTCGATTTGATAGTGAAGCTAGCTTAATTCAGATTATCCGACATTTAACAAATATTTTGCTATTATTACTAAGCTTTAAATTTATATTACCCCAAGCACTATAGACATAATACAAGATTTCAACGTAGTTTACTGACTCCTATTATATAAAACTCAATAACAAAACATCCCGAATTGATTGACTGCTATTGGTAATATCAAAGTCGAGTAATATTTTAACATTGTAAGATACGCCAGCATTTAATATTAGGCTTTTACAATAACTTGAATAATCGCTGATAAGACACTTGGCTTAGTACTGTTATTTATTTAACAAAGTATGTTTATAAACAATGTGTTATATTAAAAAATAAATTAGATGCAGCGCTTAATATCTGCAAGCAATTTAGTTATTGTCCACTTTAATATGCTAAATTAACAGCCGCTCCTGCTGGTAGTGGACAAAACCCTTTTTGCTAAATTATAGCAAAGTAAACTCATTTGCACCACTAAGCTCCATTGAATAAATAGAAATAATGACTCATATGTTGTAAAATAGGTACCTTAAAGCTTACAGCTGAAAAAATTAAAAACAAGAACTTTTACGCGTTTTTTCAAGCTTGGATAAGTATAAAAAAATCATAGGAATCAGAAAATTTATATTATGTGAATATAAGTGCAAAGCTACTGGATGACTTTGAAGATTATAATCTTGAAGTGTGGATAGAGCAATGTAGCGGGCTATAACATGAATCTTTAGAATCAGAGAGTTAAAATAACAGCTGCCGAACTTTTAACCATATGCGCTATTCTTTAATTTTGTCGGCCCAAGGTAAGTTAAAAAGTAAAATCTCTTTGCACAATAATTAACCATAATTATTACTGTCATATGAATTTTGATTAATTTACTCAAATAATAAAGAATCGGTTAATAACCCAAATTAAGTTCAAAATGGTTAAATTGTATGAAAAAACGAAAAAAAGCAAAATTCTTGGAATTCCTCACTTTTTGCAATCGGCTTTAAGATTCTATATTAGTTAAATTTGAACTAATGTAAATTGAAGTTATTACACATTTAAACCAAATCAACTTCTTTGTTTAGTTTGGCGACTATGCATCTTATCTAGGTAAAATTTAAATAGAACATTCCAATATTCTATTCATTTACTTATTTGGAAAATTTTAATTTAAACTAATATTTTACAATATACAAAAATGGAATAAGCTCAAATTCATGTAATTTTTTTCTGTTTTACAAAAAGTGTTAAAAAATTTAGTTGCAAACTTTTATTTATTATTCTTAAGAATTTCAGCCAAAAATTTTACCTATTAATACTAGTATTTTGTATGTGGATTTAGTACAATGTAACAATCTTTTTTACTGTGTAATCTAAGAATTTTTATTCGCTCTTCCTTACCCCACAGTTTTCTATTACTTATTTTGTACATACTAATTGTCCTTGTTTATGATTTAATGGCTGTATTTGCAAAGCCTGTATCTCAACCATTGTGGTATTATGGTTGAGCTGTTTACCATTGAGCTTCTTTTTTAATCCAATAATTTTTGAATATTGTAAAAAGTTATAAGCCAAATTACTAAGGTAAAATGACGCTAACAAGCTATAATCCTTGCAGCTGAAATCAGCTCTCAATATTTATCAAATCCCCAGTAATCATCTGACTAGATAAAATATTTGGCTAAAAGCCTCTGGATAATTAAATTAACCGGCGGACACAATACACTTATTAGTTTTAATTTTGTGTATTTAGAAATTAATTCATATGATTAGTGTAATATCATACTCAACTTTAAAGTTTATCCATTGGGGTTTGGAAAGAAAATAGGGAAGAAGCATAATATCAAAGCTAATAAATGGAAAGATACAAGTATTAACCATATTACAGAATTAAATCTGGTATGCTCTCAAGCGCCTAATTCAATGTGTGTAATATAAGAATTTTAAAATTAGAATAAAAATCTGGTAAACGGACTTGTGTCCTGATGAATCATAGTCTAGCAATGTTGGTAATACCGAATTAATCAAATCTTCTATGAACCAGACAATATTAAAACCGCGATTTGCACTGCAATCGAATTAATCATTAATACATTGGCATATTATCAGAGTGATAAAGCTATTTAATTTGTTGTATAGCATATGATAATATTAATATTAATATTAATAATAATAGCGGTATTATGATCTTCATTAAAAAAATAATCAGAAGTTAATAATAATAATTAACTCTATTTGGTTCTATAACACAATATTACATTATTATTTATTTAATTTATTAGAGTAATGACCTTGATTTATGATCTAACATTATATCATCCGAGTTTATTGATAGGCTTAAAATGCTAACTCTTTTTATTGTTTGTAGAACGAATAATAAACAAATAAATAAATGCTATTATTATCCTATATGATATGATAAATTTTACGCCAATATACATATTTAATAAAGTGGCATGAATCTAATTTATGCAGTGTCATATATAAAAAACCTTAAAGTTTAGCACTATCGGTATATTGATTCTAAGTTCTGTTTTATAACGGGCAAATCTAAAAGCGAGGTCTATATTAGCTGTAATGATAATGAGTTTAAACGCATAACGTCCCTGCTCTAGACTCAACAATAAAGAAAATTTGGTTCATTCGCAGCCAAATCAAAATACCAAAACTACTAGACATTCCGACTTTCCCGTATGATCTTATCGTATTTAATCGCTAGTAAACCTCTTTTTAACAGAAAAATCATTACTATATTAATTCCGACTAATGAATTAATTCAACCATATTTCTATATTTCTATATTTCAATTATACACTTGTCAAACTAAATTGACTTTTTATAGATGCTAGCTAAATTTATCAATTGAATTTCCTAATTAGGTGAAAAGATATTATATAAAAGCTATTTATTAACTAAAATGAAAATTATTAAGAATTTTTTATTATTTTATAAAAGAAGTCCAATACTTCTTAAAATATTATTCTTAATGAATTAATTTTTACCAAATTGAAATCAATATAAAAGCCTCAATATACTTTATTTTTTGCTATCCACGTTTTAACCATGTTATTGAAGCAAATTTTGGTTGATCAAAGCTTCTTCTAATAATAGACTATAATTAAACTGTTAATATGTTTTACGTTTAGAAAGTCTTTACCAATCTATAGCATAGAAACTGGTGTAAAAAGGAAACTATGAAGCATATTATCGCGAATAAAAATATATTCAACCATAATAAATCTCCTAACTATCAATTTATTGATAAAAAGGAAGAAACTTAGTTCCAATTAAATTCCCCAGTTCCACTCCGAGGTAAGCATAATAAATTATACTTTAAAACTAATCAAATTAAGGTTTTAAATTAAGTTTCAGAGCCTTTTATATTGATCAAGACTTCACCTTATCTAACTTGTTAACTATCTTGCAAGCTATATTATTTGTCTATTTTGCATAGCTATTTTTATCTATTATAAGACATAGATAAAGAATATGAGGTATGTTTGAGTGAGTTAGAGCCATAGCGCATGATTGAGTGTATATTTGAGACTTGAGCTATAATGGTCAGTTTTTTGAGTAATATACAATGTTTATCTTTAATAATTTGACTGATCTTGCCACTAGTTTGGTTATATCGAGCCATTGAATTCTGTGTTATCATATATATATAAAGATTCGATATCATACAGCATCTATATCTAATCTAATACATTTATATATTGCCAAGAATATTAAACACGGAATAAATTAAAGTAATATGTTTTAATTAGTGTTGAGAACTAATTATAATTTGACTCTGATCAAGTATTTTTTGTAATTGCTTAGTGTACATGTTTGAGTTTATTGGCTATTCATTTATATTAAAGCGTATAACCTCTTCTTATTTTATTTTGCCATACTAATACTATTCTGTACTTCTCATCTTTATGTGGTTATGAATTGTTTAAAGCTTACTAATAAGGCATTTAAATAGGGGTAAGCGAAATATGTAAACTATTATTAATAAGTTGGCAAAAAACTTAGTAAAAATAGAATATCAATTATGCTGATTTAGCTGAATATTATTGGTTAATTTCAGAGATAATCACCTCATTTTAATTTTTAATTTTTAATTTTTTTAAAAAATTAAAATCTACTATTATTATTAGAAGAGTCAATAAGGAATAACTTACGAGGAGCGGTTTAAATTTAACTGAGTCGGTTTTATAATCTAATTTCTTTGAAAGCAATATGCAAGCAATGTTATATTACTCTACGCAATAGGAAATACTGCTATTAATCATAGAAAGGACGTTGCCTATTATGGGGATAGTTGAATAGCGTGCTTTATGGTTTTTTGCTCAAGTATAGTGATAGCGTAGACTGGTATCAGTGGGATCAAGATGTGGAAAGTGCCCTTTATAAGCTGTTTATTATTTGAATCCATTTAAGATTTATGTTAATTGTTCTACTTGATTTAAGGGAAATTTCCATTATAATCGAGTGGCGGGCTTCTAAGTTACTGATAACAAGGGTGAAGAGTGGATGACGGCTACGTGGTATAAAAAACTTACATATTCCTAGACTAAGACAAGTCGATTTCCAAAGTTATAGATTTTTGCCTACTCTGGTTAATGTGAATTTATGGCATAATGACAGCTTTGGATTCCTGAAAAGTCTAGTCTCCCCTCTTTTATTACTCTATGATAAATCATAAAATCATACGCCAAATAAATTTAAACTACTTCAATATAGAATAATACAATTAATAAACAGTAATATTATTAATAGTAATATGATAGCTATGACTTTAATACAAAATTTGATCACACCAGTTTTACTATTAACTTACTTTAATCTTCAATAAGTCTTGCTTTAACAAATAAAGGCGATCGATTAGCGAAATAAAAATAGGTAAGCGGTCAAATTTTAGTCAATAGAAAATAACATTGCGTAGACGGAGTGATTTCCTTTGCCTAAATCGTTATAACTCGGCATCAGCAAATAATAGTATGAGAATAGTAGCAAATAGACAAAGTGAAGCATAGCAGACTTGGTGTTTGATTGGTGGAGCCGCATAACTGAATTGGAAATGTTTCGGGAATTCAATTCTTAGATATTACTTTATTAGGCACAAGTTCGTTACACTCGCTTAGCTAAAACTAGGGATGAATCAGAGGGGGTGGATTGGAGGATTGGACCAATGAAAGGCGAACAAGTCTTCTGAGCGGCACGTGAGCCGAATCGAGGAGCTGGCGCATGATTGGCTGCAGATGCAAATCCGATGCATAGCAGTTGGGAGGCGATCCGAGAAAAGTTGGCCTGAAAATCCGTATCCCCCAAATTTGTACCCTCCCAACAGAATTAAATCACCCAATACCACACTCCACACCCGCCTCCTCACATTTGGCTCCTTAGAAATTGTGTTACCAAAGTCTGATTTCCTATGATTCACCCGAAAGATTTCAACTGCATTTGGTAGTGAGAATTATTGGTCGAGGGCTGCCAATAATTTAGGTATATAAATGCGCCCATTTCCCCCTTATGACACTTGGATTTCTCAAATCAATCAGACCCAGTCAAGGAAAACCTCCACTGGATCCTCTCTTCTTCTTTATATACTTATCATCCATTTAAACAAAACTGTGTATCCTTTTGTTTGGATTAGACAGACTAATTAAGCCAAATTTTGCGCCTTCATCCATACCTGATTTAAACTAATTATCCTCGTGGATATCCATATATTACCTGCACCACCTGCAAACCAAA
>KQ964488.1:22063-32135 GCA_001566745.1 Conidiobolus coronatus NRRL 28638
TTTTTAAAATTTTTTATGTATTGACTGGAATCTCTTATATTATATTTAGTTTTTATGCAATCAAATGATAATTATTAATTTTTTTAAAACGAAATTATAGTAATTTGTAAAAATTCTTTGATACTAAAGAAAATACATTTCTTAATATAGATATAATTTTATAAATATAATAAACGAAAAGCACTTCTTTTAGCACAAATTCAAAAATAAAAAAGCTAGATATATTTATACAAACTATATCTGAAACATTTATATCTTAAATATTTCAATTATTAAGCACATGTAAAACTTCATAAACATTATAATAAACATTTTGCCACTTCTTATATTTAATTAACTTAATAATTAATAGTTAATATTAATGATATATTATTTATAATTTCAAAATGAATTTATTAACAATTTAAAGTGTTATATAATACCATAAAGCATTTTTACTCACGTCAATATCAAATCAACTAATAAGCCATTAAATTTATTATTTTAATTAGAACCCTTAACCAAGTCAATAAATTAATTAAAATAATTGAAGGTATAAATAGTGGTCCCATCATAGCTCTAAAAAATAAAATTGACATTTGATAATTTAATATAATATAAAATTATTAGTATAAATAAAACCTTAACAATTAAATAATAATATAAGTGTGTAATAAATAGAGAAAATGGGCGATTACAGTAACAAAGAAGAAAAAACAATAAGTAATATATCGTATTATAAAACATATTGATATTCTAAATAAGTTTTTTTTAATTTATAGTTAGACTAGCAGCTTCGTAACTTATCCTCTTTTATACTCATATTCCAAACTTATTAAACGTGCTTATAAATTAGGTTAATAATATTTCAAAAACAACTCGATAAAGATGGTTATGAAATATTAATGATGAAGAGGTAACCTAAAGCTATAAAAAAGTTAATTTCTTTATTAATTGGTATTTTTAGAGCTGATACCACTTCTTTTAAGTCGGCTACAGTATTTCCAGGTAAATAAAGATAAATGTGTAAGATGTAATTTGTGCTAATTAAGCTGTAGGTGGCGCTTTAGACAAAGTTGATGATTTAGATTACTGGAAGGAATTTGAATTTGTTAAGAAGATAAAAACGTAATTTAATCCACATTTTATTATAATATATTAACAACGTTTATATAGTGACGAAGATAAAAAACAAACTAGTCTAAAGCTAACAGCAATCCGCGAAACTTTCGAAGAAGCCGGCATACTGATTACTAAACCCCAACTTTCTCTGGCCGATAGTGAAGTAAAAGAGTGGCGCGAAAAATTAGAAGAGAACTCTGCAAACTTTATTGAATTATGTAAATATTACAAAGTTAACCCCGATGTAGACAGCTTATACTATGTAAGTCACTGGATGCCACCAAAAATGATAAAGAAAAAATTTAGTACTTACTTCTTCGCTTATTTATCACCAAATCCAGTTAATTTTCACTTGCCAAATACAGCTGGATCTCAGCGAGAATTAACTGGTCTCGAGTACAACACCCCAGATAACTGGATTAAGCTACAGCTAGAAGAAATTATATTCTTTCCTCCACAATTTTACCTATGCTCAATCTTAGCCCAAAGTTTCCCAACTTGGGACTCAATCGAGTTACATATGAATACAATTCCAACCTCAAGCTATGAGTCTATGATACCACAGTTTCAAGCAATAGACGATACTCAAGTAAACCTTCCAGAGCTCGGCATAAACCCAAGATCTTGTGATGCTATACTCTACCACATATACCCTGGTGATTTCCAATATAACAAAAACTTGAGTAAAGTTGACTATGGCCCAATATCCGGTACTAGAAGTTTAAATGTGAATGTTAAATATCATAGAATATTATGTGTAGCTGAAGGAGGTCACTTGAGAAGTATTAAGTTAATAACTAACTTGAAACCTTTTGATGGGAGGTATTTAGCTTATGAAGATGCGAATAGTAAAAGTGTTACAAAGCTATAATGTAATAAAATTGATAATTTTAACAAAAACTTAAAATATTAATTAACGAATTATATGTTTGATAATTTTTTCACTTATAAATTAATTTACAATATCTATATGTATATTTCGTAGGTACCATAAGATTATTGTAATTCATTTAGAATAAGAATTTGTAAACCCTTAGACTAGTTATTAAGAGTACTTGGACTAATATATATTACTTTATTTGCTTAAATTGAAGCTGACTATAAATAATTGTTCACATAGTAATTATAAACTAGATAAATAGTTATTTTATTTGCTATTAATAATATATGTTCAAAAATTGATATCTAACATTATAGTCTATGTATCAAATAGCAGTCATTACTAAACGTACTTATAGTATATTAAAATGTACTAATGTTTAACGATAGTCTTACGATAGTAAGTATTTATTAATAATAGGTATATAATAGTTGTGCAACTTAAGGATAATAATATTAGCAAGGTTCTATATAATCATATGAGTGGTTACTACAAATAATTAAATATAGATAAGCCTTAAATTTGATATTACCTTATAATAATAAAAATTAGTAATTTAGTAATTAAGTTTTAATAGTAAATTAATTTATTAAAAATTAAATTTATATGATAGCTTATTTCAAAATATAAACATAATAAAAATAAATTAATATAATTTTTAATTAATTAACGTGTAATTATAATATGACTATAATAATTATATTATAAATATATTATTAAAAACTATGCTTTTATAATTTAAAATTTTTAAAAATAATAAAGCATTTATTATGTGTTTATTATTTTATGCTATCTACAATAGCTATATATTTTTAAAAAATAATATTTACAATTTGTTTCAAATACTATAACCTACTTAAATTTAAATTGTTACTAATGTACTATTATTCCTATTGAAAAATTTTATTATAAATTAAATAGACTAATAATATAATGATAATTACTGTTATTTGCTCAATTTAAAAATATTAATGTTAATTGAAATTTATTTGGAATAAAAGCTAAATATTGTTAGTAATATAAAAATATTAATAAAAAATAAATATGACATAATTTTTAATAAATATTATAACTAAATAGTAAAATGATATACATTATAGTATTAATATAAAAAATAAAAATATTAATAAAATTCTAAAATTAATGGCTTAACTCATTAAGCTAAAGTGGATTAAGTTCTAATAAGCGACTCAAATGATTATTTGTAAATAAAAAATATACTAAGTCAACTTACTTAGTGTTGTAAAATATAACAGCAGTTTTTTACCATTTATAATATTATAATAATGTAATAATAAATTAAATGGTATATTTAAAATATCTAGCTGTCAGTATAATGCTACTAAGCAACATTTACTGAGTTAAAATTAATAATTCAATGACATACATAACTCCAGACAGATTATTTTACGCTTATATACTATGTTAAAAATTGCACCATGAAAATTGTTCAATAAAACTCTATTAATTTAAAATTATGCCAAGTCTTTTCTATTATAGCGAAATTAAAAAATACAAAAATACAAATTTAAAAAATATTATTCTAATATTAGATAGTATTATAAAAACAAGATAGACATAAATATTTCCACTATTAAATTATTGGTTTAATTAATTTAACTAGATCAATTCCCCAAAAATTTAAAAGTTATAGTTTTGGGTAGAATATCTAAAAGAAATGCGCGAGCTATGGACAGTTAAATTACTTCTTCCCACTAAATTGCGAGAGTACAGTGAAAACTAGAATATATTTATTCTAAATTAATATAATGAATGGTAGATATTAGCAGATGTTTATTTCTTTTTATAGCAAATAATTCAAACTAAAGATCCTACAACTTTTCCATCTACCAGTTGTATATAGTTTAAATATAATTTATCCAATTAATTCAACTCTATAATTAATAATATATTTCCTTAAGGTGAGAATAAAAGCCACAATTACCCTTTAAAATTAATAAACTAAAAAGACTATAAATAGCTAAGATTATTTGTAAAGTATGATAGTTTTATTATAATTTATATAAAAATATTAACATTAAACAATGAGCGACAACGGTAGTATGGAAGAAAACGATTCAAAATGTAAGTTTGATACAGAACAATATTCCTAATATTGTATTAACCATAATTATATTTAGTTAGAATAGCAGCATCGTAAATATAAATCAATGAAACTTTATAATATACAAAGTTGGCTAATGAGCATTTCTAGATTGATATTAATTCAAAAGCAAGTAAATGATGATAGTTACGAAATATTAATGATGAAAAGGTAAAAATAGCTATTTATATTATTACAGTATATAATATTAACCAAATATTTAGATCCAACACGACAACATTCAAATCTTTGACTGTATTCCCAGGTAAGATATAATTATAGTATAGTTGATACAATAATATATAAACTTTAATTTATAGGTGGCGCTCAAGATAAAGTTGATAGCTTAGATTACTGGAAACAGTTTGATTTTGTTAAAAATATTAAAAAGCATGTTATATTAATATATTTATAATATATAAACTAACGCTATATTAGACCTGAAGATATTAAACTTACTAGTTTAAAATTAACCGCTATTCGAGAAACATTCGAAGAAGCTGGAATATTACTTACAGCTCCGCAAGTTTCACTTAGCGAAGTTGAAGTAAAAGAGTGGCGTGAAAAACTAGAAGAAAATCCTCAAATATTTATAGAAATGTGCCAGCATTATAAAGTTAGTCCCGACGTAGATAATCTATACTATGTAAGTCACTGGTTCCCACCTTCAGTAGTTCCTAAAAAATTCAGTACATTCTTCTTCGCTTATTTAGCTCCTAACCCAATTGCCCCTCACCAACCTAATACAAAAGGGTCTCAAAGAGAATTAACTAATCTAGAGTATAAAACGCCTTCAAGTTGGATAAAGTTGCAGAGAGATCAGATTATATTTTATCCACCTCAATTCTATACTTGTTCCATATTGGCAAATAGTTTCCCCACGTATAGCTCGATATCGAAGCATTTGAAAACTAGTCCAAAGACAGAGCCTAAATCAATGATACCACAGGTTCAAGTCCTAGATGATTCTCAAATTGACCTAAAAGCTTGGGGAATAGATTCCGAAATACTCAGCGCCGTTTACTATCATATCTTCCCTGGTGATTTTCAATTTAATGGAGATTTTGAAGATGTAGATTATGGTCCATTATCAGCCAGTGGTGCCAAATTTAGAAAAGGTAGGAATTATCATAGAATATTTGGTATTGTAGAAGGGATGAATTTTAGAGATCTTAAATTGATAACTAATATGAAGTTGAATAGTGGGAGATTTTTAGTACATGATAGTTGCGCTAATAACGATATTAATATGGCTAAATTATAGTAATAAATTAATTAACAGTGATTCTATCTTTATTAAAGTTAAAAATGAAATATGAATAATCAAAATATTGTCAAAATATTATATATAGTCAAACTTTATTTATTAGTTTATACAAAAGATTTAAATAGATAGACGATATATAATTAAATATAGTTTAAAATTATTATTTAATTTTCCAATATTGAGTAGATGTGGGATAACTAATCATTCTCCAGTCATTTAATTCTTCGTATTCAGGAATTTGATACTTGCTATTAGATTTTATGTGCATATGCATATTATTAATATGCTTTAAATTTTTCATATTAGCAAAATTGTTAAAATTAAACTTTATAGGAGAGATAGAATCTATTTCTAATTTTTCCAAATTTGACTGAAGTAAAACTGAGTCTAGAAATGATAGCGTATAGTCATTAATATTAATAGTTAATACTTTTAACTTAGTCAGATTATTGATATAATTAATTATATACTGGTCACACTCATAGAAATAGGGCAATTTTAATTCTTCCAAGTTTGGACAATTTTCAATTAATAAATCCAATGAATCTGAAATCTCACCTAATATTTCTTGAAATTCTAAAATTTTAATATTAGGAAGTTTACATAAGTGAATGCTATTGAGACTTAGAAAGTCTCCACAGTTTGATATAATTAATTTAGTTAAATTTGAATTAGTCGAGATATATTTAAAACTAGCTGAGTTGAAGCAATTTAATGTTGATGAAAGGGTGGTTAATCCGGGGTTATTAGTAATAATTTCATTAAATATTTGGTTATCATCGCTGCCCATAGGCTGCCAGTCTAGATAATTTAGACTATTAATTAAATTTAAAGATATGTCCAATATACTCTCCCTCGCTGATCTTCGAATAGACCTATACTTTAGAATTTTTAAATAATCGGTGCTATCTAACTCTAGTTGTTTACAAGTATCCCACCTCAGCTCTCTTAAATACTTAGAGAACTTAAAATCACTGACTTGAAAGTCATTTTTGGAATAAGCAACAGATATTCCCCAGAGCAATAAAGAGCGAAGATTTACCAAATTTTTAATAATATTTTTCAAAATATTTTTAGGAATAGTAATATAGTCTAATAAAAGTGAGTTTAAATTTACAAATTTTAGAGAAAAGTGCTCTATTAGTAAATAGTCGCTCCCGCCGTAGACTAAACTTGTTAAAATATTTTTTCGCTTATTAATAATAGTTTCAAAATATTCTACTTTTAACTTATAACTTTCATGACCCCAATTTTTTCCCTTTTGAGTATTATCAACGTATGCTTGAAATTCCAAACCACAAAATTTTAAATTTTTAAGTCTAATTCCCGTACACTTTTCATAAATAAACTTGCAACAAGAACTGAACTCCTTTTTTTCACTAATATTCAAATATTCTAGTATATTGTTACTTATTAGTAAATTATAAATTAATTTTGAATCAATTTTAGTCATATTTCTTTTATTTAACTATTAGACTTTGATTTAATTTAAATATTTTATATATATATTTATTATTATGGGATAATTATTAATAATTTAAATAATCTAAATAGTGTGAGTGATGATACCGCGTTGGGGTAGAGTATTAGCATTGAAAGAGATTATAATTAAAATAGTTGTAATTCTTAAACAAATATAATAATATTAATAGAATATTAATTTTAGAAATATACACTGAATTAGAATAATGTTGAAACTGTAAGGTATGCTTGACATATTATTTTATTAAACTGCTCGAAATTGAGCTAAAGAGATTATTTACACTGGGATTGCAGCTTGTTCAGCATAATCTAGAGGCAATATAAAAGGGATAATATCATATAGGTAGTTATTGGAGAGTTTTTAATATTTTTTAATATCAAAAAATTAATACAAACTAGCAATGAAATAATTTTGAACAATTACACTATAATAGCAAAATATCGAAAAATTAAGATAAATTAATAAAATTCAGAGTTGCTAAAATTTTCTGAATAATACTACTTAATTCTAAAGATAAAGATTATATTATAGATTTATTAGGATGTATATTACAAATAACACTATATTTAAAGGTCAAAATTTATACTATACTTTACTATAGCAGAAGAGACGCATAGCTAGATAGTTTTATTGATAAATAATGAACAATGAACAATATAATAAATATATATTTAGTAATTTTAATGTAGTTTACATGATATTATGTTAAATTTTAATGAATTATGTTAAATTTTCCACTTGAATTGATATTTCATGTGAAAATTTCAAGAAAATATTATACGATCTATTTATTCATATACCATTATAACTTTGCCTTATTGCTACAGATATTTGAACTGTCGTCATAAACCAAGAATCTACCTCTGTTAACGTTTAAGTTAGTTATTAATTTAATATCTCTCAATTGAAGCCCCTCAATAATACCCAGTATTCTGTGATATCTAACATTTTGGTTCAGTTTTTTACCGTTATTTAATAAGGGCTCATAGTCAACATCATCTAAATCCTTATTATATTGGTAGTCTCCAGGATAAATTTGATAATAAACGGAGTCACAATTATTTGGATCTATTCCAAATGCTTTTAGATCTACTTTAGACTCATCTATTAACTGAATTATTGAGGCCATAGTCTTATGTTCGCCAACTGGAGGGGTTTTTAAGTGTGATTCAATTGTACTCCAAGTAGGGAAGCTATTGGCCAAAACTGAACATGTGTAAAATTGGGGTGGGAAGAAAATTACTTCATCTCTTTGTAATTTTAACCAACTTGAAGGAGTTTTATACTCAAGACTGGTTAACTCTCTTTGAGATCCCTTTGTGTTTGGTGGGTGGAAGGCAACTGGGTTAGGTGCTAAATAAGCGAAGAAGAAAGTACTAAATTTCTTATTAACAACTGTTGGGGGAATCCAGTGACTAACATAATATAAACTATCTATATCTGGGCTAACGTTGTAATACTTGCACATCTCCATAAAGCCTTCTGGTCTTTTCTCTAGCTTTTCTCTCCACTCCTTTACTTCAGCACCGCTTAGAGAGATTTGAGGCTTTGATAGAAATATGCCTGCTTCTTCAAAAGTTTCTCTAATAGCAGTTAATTTTAAGATAGTAAGCTTAATTTCTTTTTCACTAAACTTAACAGTTAATAATAATGGAAAATATAATCTAATACATAATTTACTTTGTGATATTTTTTACAAATTCAAAATTTTTCCAAAATTCCAAATTGTCAGCTTTATCTAAAGCTCCTCCTAAAATCCATATCTAGTTAATATTAATCGATATTATTGATATTGGGTATTACCTGGGAATACTGTAACTGATTTGAAAGATGTGCCATTAGATCTATTTTATCAGCTATTAATGACGCATTATTCCATATTATTATATTTTTACCTTTTCATCATTAATAACTCGTAGCCATCGTTACTAGCTTGTTTTTGGATTAATATTAGTCTAAACTCAATCATTAATAAATATTATCAAATATGCTGCTTGAGGTTTATTACGAAGCTGCCAATCTAACTAAATAAAAACTAAGATTAATTATATATTCTTTAAATTATTATGCTATTTACATTTAGATTTGCCTCCTTTGTTTGTGTTGCTCATTTTCTTTAAGCCAATAAATTCTAAATATTTAATAAAATATTTTTTATACAAATGCTTGTTATCGCTATCAGTTTAAACAATATAATTAAGGAGATACAGGCTATTTATACTTCAAAATTAGCGTGAGCAAGTAATTTGGCCACTTTTTTGTGCTTATACAGGATTTAATTAATTAATCACATAAAAAAATTATGGCTAAATAAGATGGTGCAGCTATTTTATAGTGGTTACTAAAAATAAAAATTATAAAAACTTTGCTTTTATTACATGACACAATCTTAACTGAATCCAGAATAACTCGATAGCTCCACTATTACTCAACGTTGGCCACCATATTGTTACTTTTCCCTATTTCACGATTAGATATTCTCATTAAATATTTAAAATGTTTAAAGTCAAAATTGTAACTAATCTAAAGCCGCTTCTTAGTCTTAGTAGTTTGCTTTATATAAACTCACCAGGGCTTTGATATATTGAGAATGTTCTTATTATTAATTACAGTAGCTAGTGTAATAACGCATATTATTAATAAAGACATTTATAAATATATACTGACATTTTAATATTGCATACACTGCTAATTAGCTATTTATATTCACTTTTTGTAATAATAATAAACAATATCTTATATATATATATATCAGAATTAGAAAAATGTTATATACTAATCATTTAATTATGGTTAAACTACAACCATATTAGACCATAAAACATTAAGTAAAAAAGTATTAAGATTAATAAATTGCTTATCATATATTGTATATAATTAACAGGTAACTTCTCAGCAATTTCATTAGATTTTTAACTAATCAAATATTTTTTCAAATTGAGGTTATATAAGCTTACACATCAAGTTGTTATGTTTATTAAATGTGCAATACACGAGATATCAGTTAAATGCCATTATGTGTGTTTTTAACCAATTTTCAGCATTTAAAGACATTACAAAATACAATATAAAATATATTTTTCTATAAATATATTCTAACTAACTGTGGATAAATGTTCAGCCTAAAATAATATAAAATACCCGTTCAATCTTTTCTACACGGTAATATATGTGTAACATAATATAATTCTCATGCTCATTATATAATAAATTTTTGAGTTGATTAGCTCTCCATAT
>KQ964489.1:49553-64686 GCA_001566745.1 Conidiobolus coronatus NRRL 28638
AATTTTCTATAACCGAGTTTTCATCGTGTATAGTCCTTAATTAATAGAGAATGTATAATAATATCCTATTAAAATACTATATTATCAACTTTAACTAATAATAGTTACTCTTTAATAATCTTTAAGCAGCTAAAAATCAAAAATATTGAAATTTTCCATATAAAATTTTTTGGATAAATTTACCTCGTTTTAGCCAAAATCACTCAATATACTTCGAGGCTGTAAAATAGAAAATAATAATAAAATTTATGAAGAAAATAATTATTTACTATGCTTGATCTCACATATATCGAATAGTATAATATTTATATATTTTAATATTACATAAGCTATGCTACTATAAATGCTATAGTTTTTATTAGAGTTTACTTTAATTATATCTAATAGAGCATATTAGAATATGCAAATTGCTTTATTAAAATAAGTAGTTAATTTCCCTATTAAAAATCTCACAAATATTATGATTTTTGAGATCTTTATCCAAAATTGAGGGTAGTATATCTTTAAATAGATTTAAATTAGTAATTTTTATCTTTTCGAAGTTTATTAAAGCATGTTTGCTGCTTGTATTGATAATTATTCAAAAATAAAACTTGTGTTACAATGTAATAAAATGGAACTTTAATTAGAGGGAGAAAGCGGCTATGAAAACTTTTGTTTTAAATTGATTAAATTTTTAAAATACTTAAATAATAAGTATTGGTCTTTAACTAAAGCCTATTTTAATGATTCAATCAACTAGTTAGTTATAGATTTTACACTATATAATATCACCAATTGAAATTATATTGATTATAAAGAATATTTTAACTTGGGACTTTGAAATTTAGTTTATTCACTATGACTAAAATTAATTTAGTACTTTTTGTGATAGATAATGAGTCAGAGCAAATTAATTAAATTAAAATTTTATAAATTTTATGCTTTATTATATTAAAAATTTATGGTAGCAATTTTAAAAAGTAAAGATAATGCTTGGCTAGAGGCGATGGTTGATATATAGTGTATAGTTTTTAGTTGACGCTTGGGGATCCACATCTTTCATGGTACTCTCTTAATATAATATCAACAGCTTCAATACCTAAGGGTTGAATATCTGCAAGTGCCTTGATCTTATTTGTAACTTCTTTAGCTTGCTCATCTGTGAGTTGTAAGCCTAATTGTTGAACTCTGTTCTTAATAGCGTTCCAACCTGTTAATCGATGACCGATGGAGACATATCTCGTCATACCAAAATCTTCAGGCTTCAAAATTTCGTATGTACTGGGGTTATTCAAAATAGCTTTGGCATGAATACCTGCCTTGTGAGTGAAAGCGCAGTATCCAGTGATATAGTTGTTGAAAGGTACTTGGATTTCAACTGAGTCAGCAACTAAGTTTTCTACATCTCTTAGCTTGCGTAAGTTGTACTTGTTAGTAATATAGTCACGATCAGCAGTATACATACGAGCCATAAGACCTCCGAGAGGAGTAATACCATTTCTTTCACCAATACCTAATACTGAGGTATCAATGTGAGTAGCACCGGCTTCTAAAGCAGCGTAAGCATTGGCAATGGCACATCCAGTATCATTGTGGAAATGACATTCAATATCGCAAGAGACGACACTGCGTAACGTCTTGACAAGTTCATATACTTGACGAGGGTTAGCACATCCAACGGTATCAGCGATACCAACTCTGTTAACTCCAAGCTTGTCAACTGTCTTATAAATGTTTAATAGATCAACTAAATCACTACGGAAGGAATCTTCAGAGGAGAATCTTACTTCAAGACCTCTTGATTTGATATATGTAATAACTTCAATAGCTTGCTTGGTAATATAGTCCATGTCCTTTCCATGAGAGAACTCTCTTAGGAATGAGGAAGTTCCAATAACTACATCAAGACCATCAACACCTATTTGAAAAGAAGAAAGATTAGATCAAGATCAGTAGATAATCTATTTATATTAACTTACCAGTATCACAAGCAATTTTAGCATCATCCATATGACATCTAACGTGGGTTAATATCTTAGCCTTCAACCCGAGCTTGCAAATAGCTTCACAGTCAGATCTTGATTGTTCAGAAGCAGCGGGAGAGGTTAATTCTATGTAATCAACGCCGAATTCATCTAAAGCCTTGGCTATTTCAATCTTCTTTTGAGTGTCAAAGAAAGCGTTAGCGAATTGTTCACCCTCTATAATATATAAGTTAATACTATTATTGATATGATTAATAATATTGATTAATTACCTCTTAACGTAGATTCAATGATATAAAAGTTATTTACTCTGCTCAATGGATCTTGATACTTTAGGAGCGTAGGGATTTTCATTAGGGACGAACTTATCAGTTCCATTCCCGTTAGTGTGAGTTCCATTAGTTTGTGCCATTATTTAAAGTATTTATAATAAATATATTTGATGTATATAATATAATGAAAAGTTCAATATATTTTATTATTTTTTACAAATCTAATAGATAATGAGGGGATTTTCTCCTTTTATACTAAAGTGTTATGCTTTTCTCTTACCTTGCTTTATTCATTCTGACACTTATTTTATTCAATTGTATTCAGTTTTTGGAATAAAGTAATTATTATTTAATAAATGAAGAGTTTAACTAAGTTAAAAATAAAATAAAGGCGTACTATTGGCTACTGCTGAACCCTGGTGACTAGTAATGACAAGAGATAATTGGTTAATTCTAGATTTAGCCAATAGGATGAAAGATTTGGGATTGGTAAGAAAAATAATGATTCCTGGTGAGTCAGGGTTTGTTCAAAAATGTACATGAATAAAATTTAAATTTGCCTCAATAAAAATTAGGAGGATAATCCTCCAATAAGTAAAAAGTTTTGCTAATTTAATATGTTGCATGAGTCATTTTTAGTGTATTTTAGTTATTTTACTGAGAGCGAGTAATATTGACTGATTAAATCATACACACTGTCGTTATGCTACAATTATTGTTATGCGAATAATATTAATTAAATTAGCGATATTTTGTTACACATATAATAATTTATTACAGATCAATATTTCAATAATTATTAATATGATATAATTTATATTTAAAGAATAATATCTGATTGATTAGATTGTGATAATATCATAGTCATATTTAAAGATTGATAATCACTAATGATAAATAAAATTATCGAAATAATTTCAATATCTAAATTTAACCTTCATAATAAATTATTTTTGGCATTAGCATTAAAAACTTTTTAAAAAACTTATAAATTAAAAATAGAATTCTTACAAGACGTGTTGTTTTAAACCTGCAGACTTTTCCAAAATAGTCCTTTATAGTCTATATATTATTTAAAATACTTGAAGATTTTGTCAATAATATAACTTTTCGTGTTAGTTAAATGTTTAGTTTTTTACTTGCACTTTTACGATAAATGCATTTCACATGACTCACACTGATTTAAACTTATAACCAAATAGTAACTTATATAAACTAGTTTATTAATTAGTTAGCTATTAATGAATGGTGAGAGTATTGCTAATTTTGCTTAAATGAAACATAATTAAATAATGTATATAGATATGCAAGCATAGTGATTTGATTTGCAAAAAAATTGTATAAATAGCGATGAATATAAATCTATATCTTAATTTTTTAATTGTTATTATTAGTGGTCATTAATTTTTGGCAAATTTATGAAAAAGTTTTGTATTGAGTAAAGTTTAATTTTTAGATTTCTAATAAGTGAATAAGATTAAAGTGATAGTTATATAGGATAAATGTTAGCATCTGATATTAGATTTATTGAGCAAATTATTATATATGCAGTTAAACGGCGAGGTTCAATCCATAAAACTAATATCTATTAAAAATTCACAAGTCAAAAAATAGATTAATTAATTTAGTTGATGAGAAAAAAATAATATCGATTTGTAGAAAAATAGAAATCGACACCTACAGGATTCGAACCTGTGCTCCCAAAGGGAAACGCCTTAGCAGGGCGCCGCGTTAACCACTCCGCCAAAGTGTCATACCCATGAGTTTTATGAATAGTATAATAATTGTAATATTGTGGATACTATTATTATTATTTCATATTATTATCTATCCAAACTGATCTTTATAATTATTAAAATATTCTTTTAAATAATCTAATTATTTAAGTTTTTAAATATCAAAGTATATTATTCTTCATAATTAAAAATTTAATATATCAAAATTTTATCATATTTAATATAAAATGTATAGTTATATTACTCAATTGTAATATAGTCAAAAATTAATATAAAAGATATAGTATAGTATTAGTGGGCGTGGAGTACGTCTTGATTGGTAATGTCTTCTTCGAGGGGTAAAGCTTCTTGAATTTGTTTCATATAATTGACAGTACGCACCGCATTGACAATCTTTTTAAGTGACTTCTTTCTTGTACTCAACTTACGACGTACATTAGGCAATAAGTCTTGAGTTGGTGCTTCGTCCTTATGTTCTCCAGGCTCCTTGAGCCAGGCGTGGTCTAAAGCTTCATCAGCTGTCATACGATCTTCAGGATCGGCTACTAAGCACTTTGATATGAAATCCTTGGCAGTTTGGGAAATTGGATCCCAGTATTCCTTGGGTTCAAATGAGAACTTGGCATCGATAATAGCTTGCATTTGATCTTTATTAGTGGGTGATCGAATGGAGGTGATCCGTTTAGTAAGAAGTAAGTAATTACACCAATGGCCCACATATCGCTAATTTACACATTAGTTATAAGAATAAGTAAAAAA
Organism: Conidiobolus coronatus NRRL 28638; assembly: GCA_001566745.1. NCBI lineage: Eukaryota > Fungi > Entomophthoromycota > Entomophthoromycetes > Entomophthorales > Conidiobolaceae > Conidiobolus > Conidiobolus coronatus. The sequence goes on from KQ964489.1 coordinate 54,288, forward strand.
TAAAATTAACTTACACAGGTTGACCATGACCCTTTTTTAAATAAATTTCTGGAGCCATATATCCTGGAGTACCGCATAAAGTTGTTAACATATAAAAGTCTTCAGGGTTAATAATTTTAGATAAACCAAAATCAGCTATTAATAATGGTGAATCGTCTGAATCAGTTTCAAATAGTAAATTTTCAGGCTAAAAAGATAAAATTAGTATAACGTAAGCTTATAATTTAGTTATTATTACCTTTAAATCTAATTAATTATGACAAAATTTAATTGAGCATAAGTAACTAATAAATAAAAACAAAACAGTTATATTACCTCTATGAACTATACCCTCCTTATGCAAGTAAGCAACAGCTTGAACAATAGTTTTAACCAATTCAGCCGCTTTATCCTCGTAAAAACTACCTAAAATACAAATTCTATCGAACAATTCCCCTCCAGTGGCCAAATCCATAACCAAGTACACTAAATAAAGGTTAGAATAATACTATAGAATATAAGTTAAAGTACAGTTATTAGTAGTTTCAAAGTAGTCAATTAAAGTAATAATATTCTGATGACCCTTTGATACTTTAGTTAAAACATTTATCTCATTTCTTGCCATATGCTCCCTTCCTCTCATTAATTTTTTATTTAATACTTTGGCAGCATACTTTTTTCCAGTTTCAATCTAATTAAAATTTAATATTTAGTTTAGAATAAAGTGATATAAATATTATATTGTATTACATGGAATACTTCTATAAAATAGAAAAGAAGGAGAAGAAGAGAATATTAGTAGGTGTTATGTTATAATAATTCAAGTTAAGTACCTTTAACAACGGCGTAAGTACCCTGCCCCAAAGTTTTACCCGTACGATATTTACAAGGAGCTAAAGGTGCAGCGCTAGGATTCATCTTTTATTATACTTTTTATTTATTAATTATTATCTTATCAACAGCTTATTAAAAAAGCAAAAAGAAATGAGGGAAAGGTTTTATAATTCTCGATTTAATATAAAAAAAGGGTTTTTAACTAAAATTAACAAGTCAACTTGAAACATCGAATTATTTATTTTTGACTAATCTTTTATAAAAGTTTTTTAAATAGTGAATTTTAATTGAATTGTAATAAAATGTATTGAGCAACATTAGCCACCGTGATCGTATTACTAATATCTCGATTTATATACAGTACATTTTAATAATCAAAAGCGTATAAAGATTATTTAATAGCTATTTAATAAGTATTATAGATTAATATGTTTGCTGTAAAATTAAAATTATATAATATAAATATTTATATCGATTGAAATGTATTCATATTATCATATACTCTAGATAATATAAATAGAATATTGTTATTATATTATGTAATAACTCCACAATATGCAAATTATATAATAATTATCAAATATTACACATATATAAAAAATTATGTATTTACGTCACTAAAGTTTAAAAGTTACACTATTAATTTTAGTTTAATTAATTTTCTAATAGAAATTTACTAAAAAAAATTATTTAGTCAAAAATTTAGTGTTAACAATTAGTCTTGTTATGTTCATAATAACGTGTATATTAGTAGAAATATTGAAATATGTTATATAATTAATATTGATAACTTTAGCTATATATTAGTGAATACAAGTAAAATATTTTTATTAAGTTTAGTTAAACTGTTTTTCTAAACTTTTTAATTAATAAAGTAATATCGGTAGCTAATAACTCTTCATCAGTTTGACTTGATAAGAGTATTTTTAACTGGTCACCTAATTGATCCCAGAATTCTTGAGTATTTAACTTTTCAATAGTAGCTGAGCTCAACTTAGGTTGAGGGGCTGGAGCTGAAGGGAGTTCGGCTTTAACTTGAGTAGGAGAAGTTTGCTCGGTTGAAGTGCTAGCAATACCTGCCTTCTTTAGTAAATGAATAACACTACCTGGGGTGATATTATAATCCTTAACAGTTTTGCTATCCATAAGGGGTTTACCCTTAAATACGAGTCTTTGCTGGTCAACTGACAAGCTTAATAAATCATGAATTTTTTCCTTTAATTCGACTATACTGGTTGTTAATAGAATATTTGGTAGCGTGTGGGGTTGGTTAGAATTTAAGTATTTAATTTGAATAGCAAAGTCTTCTAAATTAGAATTAGTAAATAAGATAGCTTGGCTTAAGTGGATATATATTTACCCCCTTCAGTTTGAGTTAAGTTGCTTGATAAAGTTAATTGAGTTTTAAAGTTAGAGGGTAACTAAAAATGGCGTGAGTAAAATACAAATATTATAATATGTGCAATAGTACAGGTTTACCACTCTTCTTATAGAATCTGGTATTTAATAAACTTTCTTCAACTTTAGCTAAAAGCTCAGGATTACTCTCCCTTTCACTATAAATACTCAACCAATCCTTATAAAATTGTTCATTTAATTCAGCCATACTAATTGATTATTATTATTATTGTTTTTATTGTTGTTATTATTGATATTATTTAATTGGTAAATTACTGGACTGAATTAAAATTTAATATAAAAATGATTTTAATATTTAATAATTATGGGATTAATTGTTTATGTGTGAAATGTGAATATAAAAGTAATAATGGAGTAGATACTATAATTTAATTAGTTTTAGAAAGTAAATTTATAAAAAATTAATGACTAATCTTTTAGAGCATAACAGTTATAGCGAACTCAAGCAAATAATATATACACTGCAGTCATAATATTCAAATATTAACTAAAAATTTAATAGCTAATTAGGATACTTAAGCAGCTAATCAAAAAAATATACTAATTCAAAAGTAGTATAATATTAATATATATAAAAAGAAAGAGAAAATAGAAATACTATAATAATACAATAAATATTTAACAACAATCCATTGAACAACTACCAAATAACAAATTAACAAATTAACACGTGTCAGAATATAAATTTAATTTTTCATCAATTAATTTAAAGCAGCGTAGCGCAGAGGAAGCGCGCGGGGCTCATAACCCCGAGGTCGGAGGATCGAAACCTCTCGCTGCTAAAAATTTATTTTTTAAATTTTATCCTTTTAATATTTCCCATTCATTTATTCGATCCATTATAATCTCTTTAATTTCACATAAACCCTTCAATAAATTCTCTAAAAATAATTTTTTAGTGTTCTTAATTTACCATATAATATAATGTTTAATTTTCAAGTGATAGAATATACTATTTATGATAATAAATAAATGCCTCGGAAAAATTTGTCGATTAATCGGCTTGCCGAGTTAGCACCTCCGAATGGGGATTAATTTTCCTGGTTTATATAAAAGCATTAATTTTTTTGATATGTTTTGGAGTATATAAAGGATTTAATAAACATGAATATGTAATATAATGATAATAGATTTTATTATGATTATGTATGGGGCTTAATGGCTGTTCTATATTTTTTGTAGAGAGCCACTTTTAATGAATGAATCGATTGTATCAAAGATTAGAAATTATAGACTAAACATTTTTGATGGTATATTACTTGATATTGGTATAAAATTGATTAGTATTGAAAATCGTATAAGAGAGTATCATTTATATTTGAGAACATGGCGCATTATGAAGGGCATTGTATAAATATTCAACATAGCATTGCAAATATTCAGCTATATATTGATATTTTGCCTGTATTATATAACTTGATAACTTTTGTGACGTCTATTTGCAAAATAAAATAAATCTAAATTTATAGCATAATAGCGTTTAAATAGCTTATAATAAACAATATTAAAATATCATATACTATAACTCTATGCATACTCTAATATTAAGAACATCACAACTTGCACTAAACCCCTTTTTTAATTATATACCTCAGCTTTATTTTTCTAAATTGTCAATTTTTATCTATAGATTATAACCACTTTTCTCTTTTTAAAGTATCCACGTGCAATTATTAAGGTATAAATTGATTGTTGAGAACTGAATTTTTCTGGATAAGTTTATCAGCTTATTAAAAATAATAATACAAAAGAATATATATCGCTATATACTCTAACTAATTAATATTATATAATATAATTATAACTTAGTATGATTCAAGCTATTAGTGATGCTACGGGGTTAGGTGTTCCCACTTTAAAGTTATTGCTAACATTATTAGGTGGTTATCCTACAGCTTATATTTATAGAAGTTTATTCCTTAGACCTATTGAAGGTGAGGATGAAGGTAAAGCTCAAAGAAGTATCTTCTTAGCCCTTTCTGGTTTATTCTGGGCTTATTTCTATAATGGAAATGATATTATTCACAGTTTAATTTGTATCGCTTTTACTTATGCCGTCTGTTATATTGGTGTCTTAACTAAGCAACGCTTAATTGCTAACGGTTTAGTTTTTACCTTTAATTTGGTTTACTTATTAGCCGGGTATGTTTACAATATGCAAGGCGATTATGATGTCAGCTGGACTATGCCCCATTGTGTTTTATGCCTTCGTTTAATAGGTTTTGGGTTCGACGTTATGGACGGTGGTGAACAATTAAAAGCTTTGGAAAAGGGTGCTAAAAAAGAAAAGGATGTCGTCCCTGATGCTCAAAAAACTGCTCCTCCTAAAGCTGCTACTGCCCCTCGTGGTGTTGCTAAGACTCCCGTTTCATTCAGTGGAAACTGCTCCCTCGTTGAAATGCCCTCTATTTTAGAAACTATTGGTTATTGCTACTTCTTCAGTGCCTTTTTAATCGGTCCTCAATTCTCTTTCAGATTATACAAAGAATTCATTCAACTCAAGAACTTACCCATTGAAAAGGATGGTAAACTTCCCAGTGGTGCCAATCGTGCTGCTCTCAAGGCTTTCTTAATGGGCGCATTTTACTTGGGACTTCAACAAGTTCTTACTGGTTTATACCCCTCTTCCGTTTTCACTTCTGCTGAATTTGATCAAAAGTCTTTCTTCTCTAAATTGGTCTTTACTTGGGTTTATGGTAGAGGTGCTGTTTCAAAGGTAATTGACTCTGCATATTTATTTGAAATATTACTAATTTTATTGTTAATTATAGTATTTAGGTGCTTGGACCCTTAACGAAGGTGCAGTTATTCTCTCTGGTATCTCATACAATGGAACCGACGATAATGGTAACCCTGATTGGGGAGGTTTAACTAACTTTAACCCATATGGCTTCGAAACAGCTACTGCTCTCTCTCAAATTATTGCCACTTTCAATATTAATACCAACTTCTGGGTTAAGCAATATATTTTCAAGCGTTTAAGATTCCTTAATAACAAACAACTCTCTTCCCTTGGTGCTCTTGTTTTCTTAGCCATTTGGCACGGTATTTGGCCCGGTTACTTCTTATGTTTCTTCCTTGAATTTTTAGATATGGAATTAGAAACTAAGCTTACTAAGAAGTTTGCTCCTTTAACTGCTAAGTGGAACAAGAACCCAGTAACTAAGTTCATCCTCCATGCTTACTGTTACCTTTACACTAGTAGCGCTCTCTTCTATGCTTTAGCCGCTTTCACTCTCTTAAGAATGGGTCCTATTATTCAAGCTTATAACAGTATCTACTGGGTTGGTCACATTATTGTTGTTGGAGGACTTTTATTCCAAGGATTTATCCCTAAGTTCAAGGACCCTGCTTCAAAAGAGTCTCTTAAAAAGACTGAATAATTCATCATAATACTATATTAATACATATAGTTAAAAATATATAAAATATACACATCATATACTTAAATAATATAACTTTAGATATAACTAATAATCTATTTATTCTATATAAATTTTTTAATTTAATTCAAATAATCCAATGCCAAATTCTCTAGACTTATCCTTTGAAATACCAGTGCAAAGTATTGAGCTTAAACTACTATCAACAACTCTCATACAATTAAATTTAATAATAGGATCAACTTCAAAGTTATCAACCAAAGTTTCAAATACTTCGGTTTTTGGACTTGGTTTTTTAATAAATTTCCAAACCTTAACCTTTTTATCATTACCACTACTGATGATCATATTACAGTCTTCTTTCTCTACAAGTTCTATGTTTGTAATTGTGTAATTATGAGCGTCAGGGATGTTGTAGCATGTCCACTCCGCTTTATGTGCTTTTGGAGGAATGTGTTTGTAAAAGAGTTTAATAGCACCATCTCCTGAAGCACAGAATATCTGTTTTGTATCGGATGTCATTTGGATTGAATTTACAAATGGTGGATTTATCATTTGGTTAGCTCCGTTGCCTTTACTGCCAAGTTCATAGTATTCAGCTAATAAATGTTAATTAGTTTTTAATAATTTGTGATTAGTATGATAATAACTTACCCATATTAAATGATTCAACAGGCTTTACTTTATTCAAATCCCAAATTCTTAAATAGTTATCATAGCCACCAGTAATAACTATTCAACAGTTTAATATTACAACTTAAAGATAATTAGTAAGATTTACCTTGAGTAGATTTATCACCAATAAATTTAATATCCATAGCAATCTAAAATTAAAATTAACATGTTACTATAATTAAAATTAGTAAAGTTTTTTACCATTTCGTGGGCTTGTTTAACTTTATCGGATTTTAATCCAGACTGACTACACTTGAAGGTTCTTAACTCTCCCTTATCAGTCGCAATGGCTAGTGCAGAGTTACTAGTGTTCATAGTAATCTATATATTATGTATTAGTATTAATCTCTAAGTACTTGAATATTTTGCTAATTTACACTATTAACTTCTTCTCCAACATCTAAGCTTTGTAAAGGTTCTGAATAAATCAAACCTGTGTTTCTTAAATCATAGGTGAATAGCTGTTATAATATATTAGTTTATATTGAAGCAACTTAATTATATATAGTAATTACTTCATTTCCACTTGATAAATAAATATGAGGGATTGAGCTTGATCCGTTGAATTGAACACTTGACACCTATAAATCAAGTTAATAAGTTATAATCGTGAAGATTATTTATATTACGCTATCCTTAAATCCAACAATTCCTTTAACGTTTTTTTGAGTTCTAATATCGAATAATCTACTAGTTTTATCGCCTTAATAACAATAATAACTATATTAGCTAATTAACTATTTTTATACTTATGCTTAATTTACTTGATCCTGTTAATAAATGATTAGGTCCTAAGAACGATAATTCTGGCGATAATTGAAAATCATCAATACTATCTTTGTGACCTGAAAACCAATATTTTGCCTTATTAAATATTAATTAGTTATATAAGCATTATTAATAGTTATTTTTATACCTGTTTACTCATTTTATTTAAACTATTTAATATATTGTATTTATCAAATATTATTCAATTTTCAATTATTAAATTAATTTATTTTAAAAAATTAAAGCTTAGATATACTTATAACCAAACCATACAAATTAAATTTATGGGATTTTTAATTAATCTTCTCTTTCCTTTTTACCTTTAGTTTCTTCATACAATTCGTAAAGGGTATGTACTTGATCTTCGCTTAATTTTTTCAATTTTTCTTCACCTAATGATTGCCCCCAATTACCGTCAGAATTGAGTAATTGCTGACGCTTTAACTCTATCAAATAGAAGTTCCATTGTTTATTAAAGCCCCCCAAGTATGGGTCGCCCTTCTTTAAGTCCTTGTGACGTTTGAATTCTTCTAAGACGTACTTGTCACCTAAGAATCGTAGGTCTTGGGGTAATGTGCGGTGAATTCTAAAAATTGAACGTAATAGAGAAGCGCCTTGAAGTGGAGACATTTTATTTTAAAGTTTAATTGTAAATGGTAGACAGTTAAAATTTAATTTAAGTGATGAGAGCATTAGAAATATATTATGGGAGTTTGAGTTAAGCTAATTGCCAAAAATATGAATATGCTCCCTGTCGGGTTCGAACCGACGACCTCGAGATTATGAGACTCACGCGCTGCCAACTGCGCCAAAGAAGCTTACTTTCAGTGTTATTGGTTTAATCAAATCTGTCAATATAAATATAGTTTTTAAGTATACTACATCTTAATATCTTGAGTTATTATTATATCACTTTCATTATTCTAATTAATTTCTTTTAATCTTATACCTTGTTATATTAGAATCTAAGACACATATTCATATTATATTTGCTTTTTTAACATCACCTCAATTTATATTATCTTTTTTACAAATGTACAATATTATATTTAAGTATTTTAAATTATCAATAATTATTTAATATAATAAACTCTTTCTAAATCAAGTAATATTATATGAAAAACCTAAACATGAGTACAAACTTGAACAATGAAGCTAATAACTATATACATTCACCACAAATATCCACATCACTTAAATAAAATAATTTGAGTTTATATGCTCTTATTTAATACTATTAATATTATAAAAATATTATTATAGAATATTAATATAGCCAATTAATTATTGACAATAAATTGATTTTCTAATACCCATAATATGATTATTTGCAGTCTCCTAAATATATAAATGATATCATCAAATTAAAATTAAATCCAAATTATTTGCATAAACTTTTATCAATATATAGAATATGAATTTAAGTAAAGTTTATTATATAATATTTTCAATAGTTAGTATAGGTTTAATAGTATTTTCAAATATTTACCAGAAAAATAACTATGAAATTTCTAAATGTAGAATGACATATATGTACCCTAGCTTCTATCCAATTGATGTACCTTCAGTTCCGAAGGTGCTCCAACGTTATAAACTGTATTTATATAGGGATGGAAGATTTGATAGTGAAGAAAAACTGAATGGAACCCCTTTATTATTTATTCCAGGAAATAGAGGTAGTTATGGTCAAGCAAGGTCTTTGGGAGGTGTGCTGCAAGAAATAGCATTTGAACGAGGCCAAACAGAGAAAAGGTATGACATATTTTCTGCTGATTTAAATGAAGAGTTTACTGCATTTAGCACCCAGTCATTAGAGGATCAGGCTAAATTTATTAACCACTGTATTCAGACTATTTTGGATTTATACCGTTCTACACAACTAAACCCCAAGCCAGAATCAGTTGTTATAGTAGCGCACAGTATGGGAGGTGTGGTAATTAAAAGATCTGCTATGCTGCCAAATTATTTACCAGGGTCTGTTAATACAATTATAACGCTTGCTACTCCCCATGAAATTTCTAGAGTTCCTTTTGATTCAAGCATGATTCGATTGTACCAAGAAGTAAATTCGTTTTGGAAATATAGCAGATACACATCCATATCTCCTATAACTGATACTATTTTAATCAATATATCTGGCGGAGTGCAGGATTTGTTAATTTCAGATCGCTTTGCTCAAATGGAATCTGGTATCGAATGGAAAGGTATGCATTTATTTAGCTCTCAAGTTCAAAACACTTGGACTAGTACAGATCACTTATGTATATTATGGTGTAACCAATTAGTAATTCAGCTGGCAAATGCCTTGACTGATATTCACAGACCCCACTTCAGAGGACGTACTATACTAAATAGCTTTGATAGAATAAGAGCTATTAATTCAACTTTACTATATGAAAATGTTGCAGATATAACACCTTCAAACTCATTCCATACTCCAATCTTAGACATGAACTTTTCATTCAAAAAACAGCAGATGCCAAAGGAACTAAGGTTAAAAGCTACTAAGCCAATTGCCTTAACTTCTAACCATAAGTTCAAAATATTTACATGCAAAGAAGCTCATGATTGTAATGTTTTACACACAAGTAAACTAATGGCTATTCCGGCTACAAATGATAAAGAATTCTATGGGGTTAGTAACTATTTTACTATGAATATTCCTAAACTTGAGAATGGTGAACAGGATTTAATACTCGTTTCTGACTCTCTGCCACAAGAAGATTCTTTTTTATATTCTAGAGAACTTCCTGAGAAGCTACCATCATTTGAATTCAGCTTATTGGATCTTATAATTGGTGCAAATCTCACTCTAGATGATAACTTTCACACTCAAACACTTATTAAGCTACCCTACTCTTCATTCTTTACTTATTCCATAAAATTCTCTCAACCAGATATCATTCTCCGTTTACATTCTAATCAAATACAAGAAACCAAGTTCATAGTTAGAGAGAGCCATGCTCTATTGAAACCCTTTATATCATATACTAAATCAATGAGAAGCTTATTCTTTGAAAATAGTATGATAATTGAAGCAGATTTCTGGAATACTAGTTATCAGACATCAGGTCGTTCCAGTATCAGTATTAAATTAAATTGGCTACATACATTAGGAAGCTTGGGATCCATATATGAAATGGGAATAATGTATTTTCCTATTCTATTATTGACTCTAGTCCATTTAAGGCAAGTTCAAATTTTAAACCGTATTAATATTTATTATGACCTGGAGCAAGTTTTAAAAAGAATACTAAAAAGATCTAGTATCCTTCACACAGCCATATTTTTCATATCTCTATCCCAATTCTTTATTCCAGTCCAGATCTTTTTTATTCCAA
>KQ964489.1:64736-85479 GCA_001566745.1 Conidiobolus coronatus NRRL 28638
TCCAAGGCTTTGTTCAAGTGATTGAAGCTTTTAATTCAATCCAAGGCTTTTTTCGAATAACTGGAATTTTTACTCTCTCAGGTAAAATGTGGTATTCGCCATCTATACACCCTAATTACTGGATGCCTTTTTACTGCCTTTACTCAATCCTTACTCCTCACCTATTATTCATAATTGGGATCGGATTAACTTGGATTTTATATTGGGTATCTACATTGGCTAAGTTTATTCTGAAATTAGTTTTATACCCCTTCCATCTACTTCTTAAATCAAAAATTATCCAAATAGTTAATTCTGTTCTAATCATAGTTCTGCTGATAGCTGGCTTTTCGCCACAGCTTCTCACATTCATAATGTACTTACTTGCTTTTACCTCAACAATCTCAAATGAAAATCACTCTAAGCTTTTTGAACCTATTCGAACAGTTATACTTTTTACAATTTTAGTTTTAACACCATCTGCAACTACTAATATTTGGAATTTGGTTAAAATGGGCGAAATATGGTCTGAATCAGGGTTTGATTCAATTACAAATACTTTATTTTTAGTTGCCTATAATACTTTTTAATCATAGAGAATGCTTCGAACCAGTTATAAATATTCTTAGGTAATTTACTTGAATATATATTATAAATTAACTAATATTTTTTATATATAGATACTATCTTAAAGATATGTATATAATTGATTCAATTATAGCTTTAAGTATACTATTCCTGTATCAACAGTTTTGGTATTTGCACTGCTTTACAGCATGTTTAGTATTAAATTATTTAATTAATACACAATAAAGATAATATATGAAATTTTCATAAGCATAATGTATTGCTGATAATATATATACTTGAAACTTTGAAAATTAATAAATAATAGTATATCATATACATAATTATATCAATTAAAAAAACAATACTTTTATAAATATATATTTAAATATAAGTTAATATGGCGAATATATATACCAGGGACTTATCTTTTAATATAAAAGTCCTTATATATCTACACAGTCTACTCTTCTTTTATCGTAAAATCTCCTTGATTATATTCTGTACCCCCTCCTGTATCGGTGTTAGAGTTTCGCGGTTTTGGATCGGGGAATGGGAAGTGCCCATGCTTAGCAATATGTCTTCGACTCTTTAAATGTCTCCCAAGATCGTGATTTCTATCAAAACCACGACCACAAAGGGGACAAACGAATTGCTTCACTCTGTTAGGGAAATGAGTTAGGAAATGAGTTCGTAGATTATAGGATTTGGCAAAAGCTCTGTTACACCCTTGGAACCTACAAGGGTATTTTTTGGGTTGACGCCTGCCATCTTCAGTGAGACCATCTTCCCTTTCATCAGAGTCATCCTCGTTATCATTATATACACCTTGGTGTGTATTAGACATCAAGTTAAACGTGGCTTGGTTAGGGCTAGTATTGCTGTGATCAGAGTAATTGCCTCCAAAATGAGGGGGACTTGAAACATTAAGGGGACTGAGAGCTTCACCGCCGTAATGGCTACCATTACCAGGACTCGTTCCCAAAAAGTGAGAAGGAGGGTGACCTGGAGAAGTTCCGTGGTGTTCTATAGAGTTGAGATAGATGTTCATTGGATCCATCATACCGCCTAAAAGCTCTAAAGAAGATACACCAACATTATTTTGATGTAAGCCAAAGTCGAAAGTAGCTTGTTGTGGACTGTGTACAGAAGATCCTAAAGGAGAGTGTCCTGGAGAAACTTGATTTACATTAGGATTGAGGAATGGATTGTATCCAGGAGGTAAATCGTTAATGGATAAATTATTCATGGAATTAGACATGTGAGCAGCGTGGTCTGTGGGAAAGTGGTCAGAGTGATAGGAGCTTGGTCCAAGATTGAAGTTGGGATCCAAACCAGAGTCACTTAGAAGGTTATCTCCAGAGAAATTTGAATATTGAGGAGAGCCAACTGTTCCATTTAGCACAGGTGAAAGCATTCCTTGATTTATACCCATGTTTTGGTGGTGGTGGTTTCCTTGAGGAGAAGCTGATAAATAGTTGAGCATATCATTTTCGTGGTGTTGTTGGACTAAACCAGGTAATAGAGCATCTGTTGGAGAAACACCAAGCTGAGGTGCAGTCATTAAGGGGCTATGAGGACTGTGAGGACTATGAGAGTTAATACTTATTTGAACTGGGGCAGTTCCAGTTATAGGAATCATATTTGAAGTCGTGAAGTCATTATGGAAGCTGTGGTGAGAAATATCTGAATGGTAAGAGCCAACATTACTGTGGAAGGAGGAAGCGAAAGCCCCTTGAAGATTTTGATCGTCGTGATGAGAGTCGAAATGAATAGTAGGGATATTCGGGTTGCTGTTGGGAATAGCTATAGGATTAGAGTGATTCTGATTAGAGACAGTTTGAAGCCACTGGGACATTTCATAATCGGAATTTGGGTCATTTTTGTTGACTAAAGGCTGCTGCATTTGATTTATATGTGTAAAGCCAATAAAAAGTACTTACAAACTTAATAAGGTAATATAGGATAGTATAGAAAGCGAGCTAGTAAGTAACCGAGTAAATATTTGCTAGTATAATATTTAGAGTGTGCTTATTTACAATTCAATATATGTGTTTAATATATTAGTTAATAACTTTTTTGATTAATAATTAACTCGGGTTTGGTTTGGTTAATAAAAAAAGAATTTAAGTTTTTTTACATTTTGGACTATTCCCCCTTTTAAAACTCAATTAGGATTTGTTAATTATGGTATTTTTGCTGAACTATTAGTGGGTATGACTAGATTGTATCTTGAAATGATATCATTACAAGCTTAAATAAAAGTTTACCCATTGCCACGCTCAATTGGCTATTTTCTTGAAATAGGCAAATTATTTTTTATTCATTACACGTGATTCCATAGGGTGAATAGTCTATTATAAACGGGATTTGATTGAAGCTAGTAATTTTAATTGATATTTCCTTGAGCATGCTTAATGACAAAGATATCCAAACAAAAAATCTATCCGATCAAATTTTTCTACCTGCTATATATTAACAACCAAGTTTTCATAAGATCAAGATGAATCTTATTTAACTGCGCTAATTAAGATTAATTATCAAGTTACTGGTCTTCTGTGACTAATTAAAATTGAATTGGGGAGTCTGGTAAAAATGAAGATTTAGTTTTTTACAACTTGATTTTAGCGAATTGAAACTTATCTCCTAATTAGTTAATGGTTCACAATCAAACAGACTGCGGAAGTAACCATGAGAATTAATTTTCATTTCCCGAAGATACAGATAATGATAGTGTACTATTCATCCGAGTACGAGCTTAAATAGCTCTTTAAGCTTTATTGGTTGTTTTTGAAACTTCATAATTCCAATGCTTAACTTTACTATATCTGTGATGGCAATGCTCACTCAATAATGCTTTTTGAATGCCCTCCTTATCAAAGTTTTGCAAAGATGCTAAATTACAGACATTGGTTTCTAGAAAAAAGGGCTACGCAAATTGCAAAGTGCCAAGCACAAATTACGTGCAATTATGATTGAAATGAGGAAATTCACTCCTAAAATTCCCTCTTAAGGGAACAATTGAATGCATACTGATTAGGGCTAGGTTAATCAAACAACTGATTCCAGTGAATAAATGCTTTCCGCATAATATCTCCCCCTTTGCAATTAATGATTGGCTCAAATAAATTGAATTTTAACCTTTTTGCATGATGTAATTTAAGGATGAAATGTTTTAGTACCTAATTAATCCCTCTATTATTATGTTTATAAGCCCCTCATTTAACTAAGCATATTACTATTTAGGCGAGGGTTAATTATTTGCCCGAATATATATTATTACTATTTTTGATTTAAATATATTGGATTATATTATGTGATAAGCATGCTTTTGTTTAAAGCACAGCCTCTATCTAGTCTCAGCATTTTTCCATTAGCGGAAAGTTACTGGAATCAGTTTTCAAATTATCGCTATAATTCACGAATTTTAAATATTATAATCATTCACACTTTATAATGTACATATAGCGCTTAGTAAACTGTTCTTATGTTTAGTACTATTTTAGGCATATTTATCGAGTATTAAATAAAACAGTTATTTATTAATTAATCTCTCAAGTTATTGCTTTTGCTCTTGAATTGCTCTGTAAATAGGATGATTATCTCCTAAAGCATAGTGAAGTGTACACTTTTGATAGTAATTCTTATCAATATTGGCAATATTGTCGATTACAGTGCTGAGTAAATGAGCTTGACCAACTGTCATGCCCTTTAAGCTATTGAATTGAATATGAGTGACATGAACGTGAAGTCTATAGTAGGTGGGTTGATAATGGAAAAACATTCTAATTTGACTGGGGTCAACTCCATACTTTTCTAATACAACTTTGGGTACCCAGTGGCTGATATTATTTAGTAAAGGTAAGTGAGTGTCATTTAAATCTCTGATACTGTGGATAGTAGGTCGTACAAGAACTTGTAAATATAAAGTTGATAAATTAGACTGATCCCACTTCATATCAGGTAGTAAAATGAACCCAGTTTCTGGATTTTGGTCATTGTAAATTACTTTATCAGCTTCGCTAACTCCTGCCAAGATATTATCTACCCAGGTAGTAGTCTCTTTAGGCGTACTTAGAATAACTGGCTTAACAACTTTTTCATACAAATTATAACTTTCCTCGATCATAAAAGTGTTCTGGGTGCTATACTTCAATACTAGCTATATTAAAATATTAGATAAATCGGCTGCGAGTAAAAGTATAATGATAACATACCTTTTCAGTAGCAGGAAATACTAAATTAACCTTAACATCCTTAAAGCTACTAGCATTTGTGTTCCCTTTTAACCAGTAAAAAATATCATTATTATCTATTAAATCAATTTGAGAGATAAATTTTGTAAATAAGTCGCCAAATTGGTGACTTTCAAAAGCTAATTTTTCAACACTAACAATAGCTAACTCCTCTTTATTACTTGTTTCATCAAGAATTGTACCCAATAAATGGAGTGATTTACTAGTAGTATCTTCACTCAATAGTCTAGTAAACTTGAATCGATTTATTAAATCCATTTCCTTTATATTATTATATTAATTTTGTATAATTTGATTAAAAAAGTATAGTCACAAGCAAATTATACCATTAATTAAATTTTTATAATTATGGGATGCTAAAAATTAAATTATAGTTTATTCTAACTATAAAAATTATGAGCATGCTACGACATTCTTGTAGAGAATAAGTGGATATTACTGTTGCTAAAATGCTACATTATTTAATAACAGTAGAATTACTTTTACTATAATTATAACTTCTCCACTACTTTTTAATCATAAAAGAGAGAAAGTGGGTTAGTAAGTGGGAATTTTGCAAAATATTTGTCAAACTAACCACTATAGCTCCGATATAATAACACAGTAAATTGTCGCAAATATATTAATTGCTAATATATTAGATTTTAATGACCAATAATATTTCTTTAAGCTAATATAAATAAAAGCATAAAAAATTCACATTAATATTTAACAATGTTTTGTGGTTTATGAGATAAATAGTATTTTAAGAGTTAGACAATTATCAAAAGTAAACTTAGAATTGATCACTCAATTTATATACGTGTGTGATAGCTTCTTTTTACTATATAAATCAACTGACGTCATATCATAACGACTTTATCAACTTTTTAAACTAGTTTTCATTAATTCAAAACTACTCTTACAGTACGATTCAAAATCAATAGTAAAAATCCTTTATATTTCTATTATTTAATATACACATAATAGTTAATTTAATCCTGGATTAATATATATTGTGAAATCTATACAATCAATAAAAAGCACGGAATATACACTATCAAAGAAGAACATATTAGGCCATATATAAATGAAAGTATAATAAAATTTAAACCGAAATTAAGAGATGAGGTAATAATTTATTGAAACTTAGTCCAAGGGGCTTAACAATTACCCATATAATTACTCGTTTAACTTTGATTAAAATTTATTATAAAAAGTATTCACCCATCTGAATAGTTTTTCACTTTGTTAAATAAATTTGATAATTATAATATAATAACATATAAATATTAATATACATAAATATCAGTTTTAACAATTAAACTAACGTAAATTTATTATAATGAGCTTTACAACACTTTTTACAGAGAATTTTTGGGAACTTGTTACTGTAGTAATTTCATGTGGTATTATCGTACCTGTAGCTTCCTTCCTCACCCTTGTAGGCCTCTCCTTCACCCTCTTAAAAGTTCCTATTAGCCCTAAGAAGGTTCAAGGTAAACATATTCTTGTTGTCGGTGCTTCTTCAGGCTTGGGTAAAGCCGTTGCCCTTGAAGTTGCTAGACTTGGAGCTTCAAAGGTTACCTTAACCGCTAGAGGTACTGATTCCGACTCTCAAGGCAAAAGCAGACTTGATTATGCTGTTGAAGAAGTTAAGAATAGCTTGGACTCTAACAGTACTGTTGTAGTTAGTAGTGCTAAATTTGATGTAGGTAATAAAGAACAAACTCAAGGGGCTATGAATAATATTCTTTCTGAAAATGGACCTGTTGACTGGGTTATAGTATGCTCAGGTAATGCTGAACCTTTTATGTTTGTTAATAACGACTCCAGTGCCTCTAATGTTGAAGAAAGAATGATGAAAGTTAACTTTATGGGTCCTGTTAATGTAATTAAGGGTTTATTATTCGCTTGTAAGGAACAAGCTGGAAATGAAGCCCCTCACTACCCTTCAAAAGTTTTATTAGTTTCCTCCCTTGCTGCTCTCTTCCCAATCCCTGGTTATGCTGCTTATGGATCATCCAAAGCTGCTTTAAAGGGCTTAGCTGAAGTACTCCGTACTGAATTAAGACTTTATGACGGTATTCAACTTCAAGTTTACTTCCCCAGTAACTTAGACACACCAGGGCTTGCCAAAGAAAATGAAACCAAACCTGAACTAACCAAACAAATCGAAGGAATAGCCGATACCATTCCCGCTAAAGTAGCTGCACAAACCCTTCTTACAGGAATGGGTCTTGGTTGGTACATGTATACAGGAGACTTGGTAGGAGTTATAGCTTGTGCCATTTCCAATAATATGACCCCTAGATACTTTAACTTCCTTCAAATTCTATCAGCTCCCATCTTTGTTATTGTTTCAGAAGCTGTTGCTCTCTTATTTGAACATGAAGTAAGAACTTTTAAAAATAAGCAAAAAACTAATCATTAAACTATTATTATTATATATCTTTAACTATTTAAAATATTTATTTAATAAAAATATATCTACTTAACACATAAGTTTTTTACTATTATTTTATTAATAATTTACTAGATTTAGAGAAGATGCTGCATTTTATATAAAAGTAATAAACGAGCATCCGATAATATATTAGTTAACTAGCAATTTTATATTAAAAGCACACCAAATAAAACATCAATTAAGTTAATATGCTATATCTGTTAATTTCTAAATAATAATAAATTAAAAATATTAGCTTTTATAATAAACTTATAAAATGCTAACGCTTGATTTAAAAGCAAATTATTCTAGTTAAAAGTTCAATGATCGATTATTCTAAGTTTTTTATTACTAAATAAATATTAAAAAATAATAGATTAAGGGTAAATAATAGTTGAATAATAGAGAATAAATTATCCAGTATTGCCATTATTAATTTACCCTTAAAATTAACTATCTATTAAATTACTATATCATCATCATCGTTTATTCAATGATAAAAATAATTAAGGTGAAGCATTCAAATATTTGCAAAATGTTGACTGCGAATATGGTCATTACATTACTTAATTACCAGTTGTATTAATTAGTCATCATTATATTTAATAAATTAATATAAATAGATTTTATTACTATCACTCATAATTTCCATCAAAAATCAAGTGATATTAGTCATTTGAAAATTAATGACAAATTACAGGTAAAATATAAAACTAACTCAAATATTTAAAATTAAATTTTAGAATAATACTGAATACTTCGCCCTAATACCCTAACACCTTCAATATTCCTATCATTGTCCAATTGTAAAACTAAATGTTGACAATAATCACCAGAATCAATATAATCAACCCTTGGAAGTATATTGTAGAGACCTAACCATCTTAATTTTGGTAAGCAAAGTTCATAAGTTGGCATAAATCTTTTAACAAATTCTATCACTTGAGTTTGGGATAAACCTTGTTTGTTATTGATTTCTTGCTCAATTCTCCAATTGTAAATAGTTGTAAGATCACTTACATCAAGTTGAATAAAACAATTTAATTTTTGCCAAATTTGGGTATAACCTTCCAAATAACTATTTAGCAATCGTAACTCATTAATACTTAAACTTGAACTAACCAATCTATCGGTACTTAAAGCATTAGGTAATTGATAAACTTTTAGATATTGATAAGTTGAATGTAAGAAATCTAACTCTCCTTCACTTAAGCTATTGAAGCCTACCATCCAACCTTCGAATATTATTATATCAATTGGTGCTGTGATTAAAGCCCAATTTTCATAAGGCTCTCGGTCTCCAAGGCCTCCTCTGTAAGATTTGTTGTAAATTGGAACTCTTACAGAGTTAATTAAACCAGAGTTAAGTTTATCTATATCGTCTAGAGTTTTTGTGATTAGTGATACGTCATGAGTTCCAGGGGGTCCTCTACTCTGATAAGTAAAACAGTTACTATGTCTTTGTTTAATCTTCATTAAGTCCTCATAGCCATAATAGAAATCATCCAAAGACATAGTAATAACCTTTAAAGCATTGGGACCCTTAGAGAGTTGATTTACTAGCTGTCCAGATAAAGTGCTTTTACCACTACCTTGAGGACCGCAAACTCCAACGATAAAAGGTTTAGAATTTTGTAATGCTCTCAAACTATATTTATAATTAGTATAAGATTTTAGTATAAATTCGCTACTTTTTAGTAATTTTGAATTCATTTTTATTTTAACAAAAGTAAGTAATAAAATAAAATCAATCTGTATATTTTATATAAAATTATATGAATAAATTTTACTATTATGGTATTTTCTTTTTTAATAATTAATCCTAAGAATTTAGGGTTTTGTTCTACATAATAAATTAATTAATTAATAGAGTTTAATTTACATCAATGTTTTACTGTGAAATAATACTTATTAATATTAGCTCTTGAGTAAATCCAATAAGTTGATAAACATATAGCTAATATTTGATATTACTGCTGATAGAAATTTTATATATAAGCTTCAAAACATATACACTTAATATTAAATATATCATACCATATTTATAATATATGTGTAAAAATAGCTGAATTCGAGATTATTCCTAATCAAATAGCAGTATTAAGAATATACGTGCTGAAGATAAATTGATATATTCTCATTTTATAATTTATTAAAGTTGTATACTAGTGCATATCTATATATAATTGTATATTCATTGTTATTAATTTAAAATTTAAATAGCAGTAGTAATTATATAAATAACTGAATCTAAATTCAGCTAAAAATCGAATAATATAACTATAAGTGCATTCTTAATAAAAACAATAATATTTAAATAAGCACCTATTCTTACACTAGTCAAATCAATCAATCAACATATATTAAAAGTGAGAATACACACATTAACAGAGAGTGTATAGGCTGTTAAATTTGACCTAAAATGATGTAATTAAAAATAAAAATGTTTACTAAAGTTGATGGATAAGCTTCGGATTAAAATTAACATAAATAAATATTAGTTAATACACAAAAGCTTAAAAGTGTTAATATTAGTAGATAAGTATAATATATTAAATTTATAAGTAACTTAAAAGTATGCTAATTATCGCAAATTAGAATTATCCTATTAAATCAATAATAATATTCTACTAAAATACTATAGTCTAACCATATTCAAGCTATAATCCCATAATTAAGTTAAATTTACTAAAGTCACAATTATTCAAGGCTAGTAAAGGGTAAATTTTTATCTCTCTGTAAAATTAATAATCTCTCCCTAATATTCCCTATAATTAATATTACTCTTAATAATATCACCGTTTAAACTAATATAATTTTCATATTTATATATAGTAAAATTATCATCACAGAATAAAATTAATTAACTTTAGTGAATAAATGATGTCGCAATTTGAAAGTTCCAAGCCTTCTCCAAGCCCTCAATCTCGCCCTTTACCTCACCCTGCCCTTTACGAAAGCGTGCGAAAGAAAGGTCCTTTTGCATCTACTACAGCTGCAAGCTTTAATTTAGAAGATTTTAGTCATGCAAATAGCACTGCTAGGGCTTCAAGAGAAGCTAGTCCAAAGTACAATACCTACCGAAACTCAACTCACTCGCCGATTAGAGCCCCTCTAAATTCTGTATTTTCGGACTTGCCATATGTTAACGAAGCTACAGCAAATTCACAAATTCATTTACCTTCTAAACCTCAACCATCACCCCTTAATTTAGTGGAAGATAACATTGAAATTGAGCCAAATTCCAGAAAGAATAGTATTAGCTTGCCTCAAGACTTAACCCTAGCGCTATTTAGAATTCAAGAGCTTGAAAAGCAAGTTAAAGTTCATCAAGCTAATAATGATACAATTTCCAAGCAATTGAGTAAAGCTCAATTTCATATTAACGAGTTAACAAATGAATTGCAAGATTTAACTAATCAAAAGTCCGACGCTTTGTCAAAATTAAAATCAGTTACAATACGATGCATTCAAGCTGAAAAGAGTAATGAGGGCTTGGATGCAAAACTTAGATTAAACGAAGAGCGCTTAAGTCGCTTAGAACTCGAAAATGAACGCCTTACGGACGAAAACGAGCGCTTAAACATTGAAGCTTCGCGAAATGCCAACTTAAACAACGAGTCAAATATTGATTCAGCGCGTCCAATAGCTCCCGAACAAGAAAATTTAAAACGTTTGGTTCAAGAAAGGGCACAATATTCAAAGTATGAACTGGAGAGGA
The DNA here is from genome assembly GCA_001566745.1 of Conidiobolus coronatus NRRL 28638. Taxonomy (NCBI): domain Eukaryota; kingdom Fungi; phylum Entomophthoromycota; class Entomophthoromycetes; order Entomophthorales; family Conidiobolaceae; genus Conidiobolus; species Conidiobolus coronatus. The sequence goes on from KQ964489.1 coordinate 75,685, forward strand.
TACTATTGGAAACTAATGATTTTATGATGAAAATGAGTTCAAATGCTAAGGACTTGAAGAAAATTTGTTCGATTTTGGATAATATAGATATTAATTATGCAGAGGAAAAAGAAGCTGATAACAGTGGTGAGAATTTGAAGCAGTCAGCGTCATCGTAGCAATCAACCAAACCTTAATATTCTTAAACGTAAAAATATTTCTTTTGATTTGTTTTATAGCTAATGCTTTACCTAAATGTATGTATGCATATGTGCTACGAGTTTGTATAAAAATTTAATTAATTTAATCATTACAAACTCTGTTGTTGTAAAGTCGTTGGTTTTAAGCCGAATTATTGTAATTAACTAATTAGTAAATGTTTTCTCCTCTTAATAATATATTATATATTATTCCAATAATTTGTTTTTATTAATTAATTTATAATATTAACTAATTTTTGTGATCTAATAATTGTAATAAATTTTTAATTTTTTTTTTGATGTAAATTGTCAAATTATACGATATAATTAGATTATAGATAATTAAATATTTTAAAAATTATCAAAAGTTTTATACAAACAGGTATATATGGTAAAGTGCGCTCAATTATTTTTATAATATAATATCTTGGTTTCAGCTCACCATTATATTTTTAACAACTTGAAAAGTTAAATTAACTAAACATTGAAGGTAGTTGGGCTTATTTTACTTTTCTACATTTGATAAAATATGCAAAATAGTGCTAAAATTTCTTTCTTATTATACTGTGTTATATACTTTATAGTGGATGCATTAAATATAATATATACCGGTTAGTTTCAGCGATGGCCTTATGTAAAGGTGCTGTTAATATCAATATTTATAATTTAAATGCATGTTATATATTTATTTTAAAGCCATTATCCAAGGAAATTAGTTTATTATATGATGGTTAACAAAAGTTTTGGACATCTGGATTCATTTATTGTGCAGTAATTGGACTGATAGTTGAGAATATATCGAAAAAATAATGATGATACGAATTAGATTTAGTATAGTTATTAATGATAATATGTTTATTATGATTGCTTGGTAATTTTTTTAATTATTGAATATTATACAGAAGTTTTCTGATAGAATTACATATCTTCAGCTCCCCAAGCATAAGCTTCAGACTTGAGATTGTTACGAGCATATTGGGCTTTAATAATTTCTTTTTCGAAGCCATTTGAGCGATCTAAAATATAGTTAGCGAATAAATTTTAATAATAATAAGTTAAATACTGACCTACACCATCCCAACGGTATCCAGGAGCGATATTAAAGCGATTAGACGGATATGGACCACTGTATTGAGGATATTTAGACTTGGCGCTTGATTTTGAAGATGTCTATAGAGAGTAAGTAAATTAAAAATATTTCAACTATTATTATTGTTACCTTTATGTATCTTGCACTTGGATCTTCCCATCTTGATTGGGTTCTAAGTGTTTCATTTAATTGTTTGTCATCTTTGTATCTAAAAGCTGATGTTAATAAAAACGTAATATCAAATATTTTAAAATACTTACACTGTCATAGATTGATTCTTTTGGTCCATTAATTCTAAATATCTTTGTTGTTCCATTTCCCTTTGGGCAACACCTCTATTGAATTGTTTTTGATTCTCTATGTTCATCTTTTGAGCCAACTCTATAGCTTCAGATTTTTTCTTTTCTACGTCCATATCAATTTTTTTACCAAATTTATCACGATAAACTGTTTCAGAGTTCTGTCCTGAGTCTTCATTGGAAACTTTGCTCATTTGCTTTTTAATTGACTTTTCTTTTGATCTCATTTGCTGTGAAAATTTATCTCCTGATATTAACCCATATTGCTGCTCTATAAAAATATTAACAGTTAGTTTAATATTAATAATTTTATAAATTAAATGTTATAATTACCTTCTTGTGCTTGTTCTTCATCAGAGGATTCTCCTTGTATTTTAGTCCAGTTGCTTTCTTTTTTGGATTTAAATTTGGGTGCCAAAGGAGCAGCATCTACTGTAATAGCACCTATGAAAATTATGAATATACTAAAATAAATAAAGATAGTAAAATTATATACCTTCTAATTCATCGTCATTATCTCTTTGCCAAAAATCGTCACCATCTTCATCGATAATAGTCGCGCGTTTATTATTCTTAGACTTTTTCTTTTTAGAAGGCTTTAAGCTAGACTCAATAGACCCGTATTTGCTTAATAAATATTTTTTATCAACACTCATTATAATATTTGATAACTAGAAAATTTAATAATTTTAATAATTTTGAATACCTGAGTCTAATAGTTAATTTATATTGAGATTAAATGTAAATTTATGGGATTTGATAAATTATTTAAGTGTTAAGATATCTCAAATATTAATAGGTTAGCTAATATGGATTATATTAAAATATATATAAATATAAATCTTAAATGAAATAAAGAGTTTAAGTATAATATTTTTATTTAATCCCATAATATGGAAGTCTTTTTACCTAAATTGCCCAGTATAAATATATGTGGGAGTAAAAAGTAAAACTTTAAAATTGATTAATCCAAATTGTAACATGATTCCAACACCAGATACAGACCATTTAGATTTTGATCAGATTTACGAACCAGCTGGTATTAAAATATCACTCTCAAGATTTTAACATAGTGTATTAAAAATAAGTTTTTCAAATTTAGAGGACACCTTTGCTTTATTGGATGCTTTAGAAAATGATTATGAGTATTTGAATAGTATTAAACCAGCTATATGTTTAGAAATAGGGTACGTTTTATTATAATGAAAAAACTTTTCATAACTAACAAATCTATTAAGAACTGGCTCAGGTTGCGTTGTTTCTTTTTTAGGCAAGATTCTAGATAGCATCAAGCCATGTAACTTAAAGCTTTAATTTTATCTCGTTTAATTTAACACAAAATAATTTATAGTGTTCTTAACTACAGATATCAACCCTTTGGCTAATGCAGGATCTTTATCCACCGCTAAACGCAATAATGTAATGCTAGTATGGAGCTGATATTGAATATTTATTAAGTTTTTTTAGGTGAATATAGATAGTATCACTTGCGATTTGGTTGGACCTTTAGTCAAGAGATTAGAGAATAAAATAGATGTTTTAATATTTAACCCCCCATATGTAGTCACTCCATCTGAAGAAATTTATTCTGTGAATACTGTGGACGTTTTACCTAAAATCAATGCTACTTGGGCTGGCGGTGTCGATGGAAGAGAAGTAATAGATAGGCTGCTTCCAATGGTTTCAAAGTTATTGAGTCCAAAAGGAGCATTTTATTTAGTTACAATTCGAGAAAACAAGCCCAAAGAAATTATTGAAATAATGAAACAGTATAATTTGGATGGAAAGGTAATATTTAATTTTCATTTAACACCTAGAATTAACTGATAAATTTATAGGAGGTTCTTAAAAGATCTGCTGGTATTGAAAAGTACTCTATTTTAAAATTTACATTCGCTGAAACCCAAGTTTAATTTGCAATATTTTTGCAAAAGCTGTAAATCCATAGACTTAGAATAGCAAAAGCGCGAGAATATTAATTTTGCAATAAATTGCTTCAATTATTCTGTATTAACTGAATACTGGATCAAACCAAGTCATTTTATTTATTTTTATTTTCTCACAAAATTTTCCCACACACTTTCCAATTTTTTGGGTAATACTGACTTTACAAATATGTCCAAATATGGAAATTCTTGGAAAATGGTGAAATCCGTGATCAGTTTATATATAAATAGTTGACTATTATAATTTAGTTTATTCATTAATTAAAAATAATTAATATCATAAAGCTATGTCAAATACAACAAGTGAAGTTTATTTAGTACTTGGAGGCGAAGGCTTCTTAGGTCATAATATTATCAATCAATTATTAGAAAGAAAGAATTCTACTTACCCCAATATTAAAATCAAATCTTTCGATATTCAAAAGAGATACGATTTAGCTGATGTCGAAGTAATTGTAGGTGACATGTGCAGCTATCAAGACCTTAAAGATGCTTTCCAAGGAGTTACTACTGTTATTCAAACTGCCTCTCCCATCGCTTCTGCCCCAGATCATTTATTTTGGAAAGTTAATGTTGAAGGAATGAAGAATGTCATTAAGGTTTGCCAAGATGTTGGTGTCAAAAAATTAGTTTTCACTAGCAGTGCTAGTGTTGTTTATGGTGGAGAACCATTAAACGGAGTAGATGAAACTTCACCTTACCCTCAAAAGTTTGTTGATGTTTATTCTGAAACTAAGGTAGTAAAAATTAAATAATATGATATGTTAAACAATATTAAATATATTTTAGAGTATTGCTGAAAAAATGGTCCTCGAAGCCAATTCTACATCTTTAGCTACTGTATCACTTCGTGTTGCTGGTTTATTCGGTATTGGAGATCGTCAAATGATTCCTCGTTTAGTTAATTTACACGAAACTGGCCAAACTAAGGTACAAGTAGGAGACAACACTAACTTATTCGATTACACATATATTGAAAATGCTGCATATGCTCATTTATTGGCTTCTGATAAGCTTCCTAGCCCAGAAGTTGCTGGAAATTCTTTCTTCATCACTAACACTACACCAATTCCTTTCTGGGATATGCCTCGTAGAGTTTGGGGTATTCTTGGATTAGAAAAATCTCTTCAATACACTTTACCTTACTCCGTTGGTATCAGTATTGCCCATGCTGTTGATTATTTATTGTGGGCTATTTCCCCTATTAAGAAGATTGAAATCACTTTGAAACCATATGCCATCAGACACTCATGCTCTAACAGATACTTTAACACTGAAAAAGCACAAAATATTTTAGGTTATAAGCCTTTATTCAGCTTAGAAGAAGGCCTTCAAAAAACTTTGAAGAGTATTATAGATGAGAAAAACAGTAAAAATTAAATTAATAAATTCTAACTAATAATTCACAGCTTAACCATTTTGATATTTGCATAGATTTTTAATCATCCGAATGTTGATTTATACATCAAAATAATCAAGTTATCAATGCAAGATTAAATACAAAAACGATTGAATTTATAAAATGTCTAAGATGCTGAGTATTTGCAATGTCTAATCTTTGATCTGATTAATATGAAAAAATATTTGTATGAAATTATTAAAATAATTCAAAACGAAGCTGATGGGACTCGAACCCACAATCTTCAGATCCGAAGTCTGACGCCTTATCCATTAGGCCACAGCTCCATACGTGACTTGATTTATATTAGTATTTATACAAATCCTAAACAAACTTACTTTTATACTCTCCTTTATTTCTATTTAATCCTTATTCTCCTCATATATTATAATTATATTATTTGATTTAATTTATTATATTGTATTTATTAGAAGTTTTATTCGTATCTTTTCTTCTCTTAACATTTTTCCCAAATTTAATCCATTTATAGTGACGTAATCAAATTATTTCATTTTTATATGATATCATATCCATCTTCATACTAATCTTTATTAACAAACTTAACAAATTTTCTGGAAAATATCACTCCTTAACTTTGTATTAAATTATGATTTGATTTAGATAAAATATATTAAAATAGCTTCATAATCTTGTCAACTATTCAAGTGGATAGCTAACTTGAAACATAATTTATTATTTAACAGATCAACAAAATAAGAGGTATAATTTATAATTAATATTTTAATTAAACAGCGTAAAAAATATATTATAGTATAGTAATTATGTTCAAATTATAACGCCGCAGGATAAGACTGCGTAGATTCATGTGATTGCAATTAGATTTTTATACAATATTATAATAGGTTATCACAATTTAAAGGTGTTGTGATTCATATCAACAGAGTAACTAGATAGCAATATATTATAAAGAATTTTATTTTATTTAAAATACAAAAAATTAACCAAAGCGAGTACCGAATTGGTTGTTTTGGTCTTCACGAGGACCATTGAAAGTAGTAACTTCATTACCTGAGCGACCATTAACGTTGACTTGGATATCATGAGAGTGAAGATAGGCACCAGTTCTTTCATGTTTCAAAAGGAAGACATCATTGGCGTGCCATTCTTGTCCGTTAGCACCACCATCAGCCTTTTCGACGATCCAGATGTCATTGGCATCAGATTGTTGTTCAGTACCGTAGGTAGAGACTTCGTTTTGGCCTGAAGAAGGAGATTTGACATCATGACTGTGTAACCACTTGAAGGTAGCCATATGATGGACACGGATTCTGTCACCATAACGGAAAACATCACCAATGCTACCTTGATGTTCAGGACCTAATACTTGCCACCAATCTTCATGTTCAGGTTGGTTAGAGGGGGCATATACAAGTTGTTGACCAGAACCACCTTGGTAGTTGACAGCAGAAGAACGGACGTATCTACCAGTAGCTAAATGACGGAGAGAGATCTTAGATCCAAGATGAACGCGGTGGTCATCTCCAACGTGATTGTATACTTGCCAAGTCATATTATTTACTAATTAATTTTAAAAAATATTTTAGTGATATTGAATAAAAGCTAAGAATATTCAGCTATTTATATTCTCTCAAAAGTTGACTTACGTCACAAAAAAATGAATTGAGTAACATTTAATACTTTTATCATCAATTAATTAACCTGTTTAGACAGCCTGATCCATATCCATAACCTCTAAAACTGAAAAATATTTAGCTCTAGAGAATTCTCTTTATTTTTGTGTACACAAGATCCCATCGCAGTCTAAATGATATCATTATTAAATCGAGGATTGTGAGCTAATCAAATCACCATTCAGGACTATTAGCCAATAGTATAAATGCTTTTACTGGTAAATCGCTGGTAATATTTTGACTACAGCGAAAACTTAGTGTATATAATTAAAATATAATGTGATAAAATGTAGGAATACAAAATACTATTTATATAAAATAAGAATGTGATTTCAATAATTATAATATTATATATACTTAAAAGATAATATATCATTTGAATGGCGTATATTAAACATTAAAGAAATAATTAAATATGCTGCAAGATGATTTGGAAATTCCTAAATATCATCTAATTTAACATAGATATGTAATATGATTTTTATAGAACAGTGATGATTTTTTATAGCTTTAATTAACATTATTGTATATTTAATATTCAACACTTTTAATATCAATATTTAAACGCAATCTTGAAAAATGTAATATAGAATAATTCAAATTAGAAATATAAAGTTGATATTTTTATTAATTGTAAAAATAAGTGTATATTGGTTTTTTATATGCAATATATTTTATGAGATTTATATACTAAAATCTCTTAAGCGTTTGAAGATATAGCTTTAAAACTTTAATCACTATGCTAAAATGTAATACATTAATTAATCATTGCTAGATTGAAAGGTGAGTATAAGTATAAATATATGCCACTAAAAGCAAATATTATAAATATAAAAATTATAAAAGTTTGGCTACATTATTAATAACAATTATTTAATTGATTAAATATACCTTTTTGCTAAATCATATAGCTGACAGCTAAATTATCTAAAATAAGCAGTATGAAGCACTTGAATAAAAAATATAACTGTATCAAACAAAAATGTGTTATATAATCAATATACATAAATGTTAGATAAGCTAAATTAAATGATTGTAACATTAGTACAAGTAAAAATTCAACTTTAAATTGGTTTAATGATAAAATTATATACTTAGCCAAAACGGGTACCGAATTGGTTGTTTTGGTCTTCACGACCACCAGCATAAGCAGTAACTTCGTTACCTCGTTTACCACCAACATCGATTTCAATATCATGAGAGTGAAGATAGGCACCAGTTCTTTCATGTTTCAAAAGGAAGACATCATTGGCGTTCCAATCTTGGCCGTTAGCACCACCATCAGCTTTTTCGACGATCCAGATGTCATTTTCATCGGATTGTTGTTCAGTACCGTAGGTAGAGACTTCGTTTTGGCCTGAAGAAGGAGATTTGACATCATGACTGTGTAACCACTTGAAGGTAGCCATATGATGGACACGGACTCTGTCACCATAACGGAAAACGTCACCAATGTTACCTTGATGTTCAGGGCCTAATACTTGCCACCAATCTTCATGTTCAGGTTGGTTAGAGGAAGCATATACAAGTTGTTGACCAGAACCACCTTGGTAGTTGACAGAAGAAGAGCGGACGTATCTACCAGTAGCTAAATGACGGAGAGAGATCTTAGATCCAAGATGAACGCGGTGGTCATCTCCAACGTGGGGGTGTACTTGCCAAGGCATATTATTTGTTAGTTAATTTCAATAATATCTGAGTGATATAGAATAAGCTTAGAGCTATTCAGCCTTTTATATGCACTCAACTTGACTTACGTCACTAAAGATGACGATGTTTAACTACTTTTGTCTCTAGTAAATTTGACTCAATTAAGACATGATCCATATTTGAGTCAAGTCTCAAAAAAAATTATTTCGATCCTGTTTTTTGTTTTTTGTTTTTTGTTTTTTCTGATAATCTTCTGAATGACAGAATATCTTCAATAAAAACACACTCTTTTACATAGCTTTCAATCTTCAATAGAATATTATTTAAATAACAGCTAGAAAAAATTATAATATATAATACGAGAAAACTGACTGTCGTTTAAACTATTAAATGTGTATTAGAGTTTATTCATTACTTCTTACATCTATATTAGAGATCACCTGCTAATTATCCAAATGGCATTGATTTAAAATTAAAGCCAATCCTTGCATCACTTATTTTATATAAAACATCGCACCCAGTTGATGAAATATTTTTTAAACCGCAGTACTTTAATGATAATATTTGAGGTATTTCTTAACCTTATTCTACGGAAATAAGCAAAGTTCAGAAAAACGAAATTTATATCTATCCTAAGTTTATCAAATTTAATAATGTCATATAATATTTAAAAGATTATTTAAGATGGTCGTGTGATAATTCAATAGTATAATAAGTAATAAGTATAAAAATTGTGACTTTTGTAGCAATTGCACAAATTAATGCATGCAATAATTACCAATAAAATGAAATTGCTATGTTCATGGCTTTCGTAATATTAGACAATTTTTGTTAATATTAGCAAATTTGTGGTTAAAAATCAACTTTTACTTAAAATATGCTGAGATTAATGTTGTTATAATATTAATAGTTATTATCCTTATAAAATACTTAACATATTTTCGGTCAAACCTATTAAATTGCAGGAATAGTAATTATAAAGGCTTTAAATAGATTATATAGCTTATTTATGCAAGCAGTATATAGATTAATTAAGGTTACTTCTAAATGATTACAATTAACCTATTTAGAATTAATTATTCAAACTTTTTAAATAAAACATCCAATATAGCTAAGTTTAAATATTTTAACATTTAAAAAGAGGATCCATATACTCACTGTGGCATAGATACTACCTAATATTTTTTTTGATTTACTAAGACTTTTTAAATATACTAAATCCACATTTTAACCATGTAAACTCAACAATTGAAAAACTCAAAACTGTTTCATTTTCAATATTTAAATTTGAGCTTATTAAATGAAACCACAACAATTATAAAACTGTTTAAATGTTAATTGGAATGAGTATTGTATAAAAACACTGTTATTCTTATAAAATTGTAAACTTAAAGTTAAAAATACTAAACAATGCCTAAATGCATATTTAATTATCTAAAATATGCTATAATGTAGCGAGAGATAGATTTAAGTTCAATAATAAAAAATAGCTATAGTATTATATAAAATATCGTGGATAATATGCATATTCATGCGAAATGATTTAGATTTAAAATTTTTTACCTAACAGACAAACATAT
>KQ964489.1:105840-122594 GCA_001566745.1 Conidiobolus coronatus NRRL 28638
GACTCGAATATTTTTCATAATTTTTACTTTCTTAGTAATTTTGTTTCTAACTGGTTTAGATTTTTGAGTTGTTTTTTCTTTGGTCTTAGAATCCCTAGCTTCATTATCTGAGATTGGTATATCAAATATTGAGTCTTCTTTATCTTCTATTATTTTGGCAGGCGTCGAAGCTTTAGAAAGATCATTTGTAGGAGGTGAACTCTTTGATGTATTATTTATAAGCACATCTTGTTTTGAAATTTTTGAAGATTTTGAAAACAAATGACTGCTATCTTTTTGCTCATTAGGCAGTTTTTTCAGTTTCTTGTAGAGCATTAGTATTGGTATCTTTAAATTTAGTTTTATCATTAGATAAGTTTTGACTATCCTGAATTATTAAACATTTGCAATATTTGCTATGAATTTTATCAAATTTTACATTAGATCCCTTTGCTAATTTTTGAAAATTAGGTCTTTCATTCAGTGTTGAATATCTATGGAAAGTTCATTAAATATCAGTCATAATTAAATATATATTGATTACAAATTATCAAACTGTGCATTAACTAATCTTCTTTGGTTATAATTCATGAATATTTTATTATATATTTTACCGCCAAAATGCGCGATATACAATTAATTTATAATTCTTAAAATTTAAAATATTTATGGGATAGTTAATTTCAAATACCTTTAAGCAAAATAATAATATAAATGGCACTCTTAGTTCAAGATAGTAGAAAAATTAATATCTCTAATAAAATTCAGCAAACAGATTAATGTTTACTAAACAAACGTACTTGGATGAAACACAAAGTATGCATAGCCAACAAAGTTATTGATTTATGCTGATTTTATTTTGAACTATATTGGCTTATATATACAAATGCTTAAAAGCTGAATATTATTAAAGAAGTATATATTGGTATTTATGAGATATTTTAGCTCTAGAACCTTAATATTACTAGAGCAGAAGTTTACTATAATATAGAACATTAGCTTGAAACCTATTTTATAAATTTAAACTTGATTCAAATTATCAAAATCTAAAATCTACTTATCCCATAAAAGTATCAATCGTTAAATAAATATATTAAAATATAACAACTAAACCCAACAATAAACACTGTAATTTTACCATAAAATAGTCAATTTTAAAGCTTACATACAGCATTTAACAACTTTTTAACTAATTTAATAATATCCTTAAAAGTTTTGAAAAATATTTTAAGCTATTTTTGGTATAAAAATGTTAAAATCAAGATCCTTATCATTATTAAATCAAATTCATACTAGATCTTTCAATCAGCTAACATCAGCTACTAAATCAACTACACCTTTAAATATTAAAAAGAGTTTAACCTTGTTTAATAAAGTTGATAATGTTTCTAGCTTTCGCGAATGGATTCAAAATGGCGGGTCTTGTAATACTGCTGAAGATCGACTTTTTATAAGTGATTTTATTTATAACATCCGCTATCAGAAGAGAAATAGCTTTGAAGCTGATAAAAGTGCTAGTCTTATATATAACGATATTAAGCAACTTGGATACTCATTCACTAGCTCAGATTTTGCAAGTCTTTTAGAACTCTGTGCTATGTCCGGTAATCAGCAGTTAGCACAAACCATCTTAAATCACATGGGAAAGTTAAAACTTGAGCTAACCCTTCGACACTATTGCGCACTAGCTAAGCTCTTTAATAAAACTCGCCAGCCCCAGCGCGTAGTCCAATTGGAGCAAGTTTTAGAGCAGAAAGGTATAACGCCAGGTGCAAAATTTTATTATCAGCTAATGATTGCTTATGGGTGTCTTGGAGAATCTTCACACATCATTAGATCATTCCATCAGCTTAATATTCATAAAATTAACCCATCCAGGAATCTTTATGGAGAATATTTGACTGCTTTCTATAAGTGCTTATCCAAAGCAAATGACATCGATGCCATGAAGTATTATTTTAACAAGTATCTTTCTAACAGCCCTCATGTACCCATCACAGTATTCATTCAAATCATTAAAGCGCACCAAAAACTTAACAATCTCAGTGGTGCACTTGAATGGTTCAAAAAGCTCCAAGAACCTCCATTTAATCATCAGCTTAACATTAAAGCTTACTCTGCAATACTTTATACCAATCATGGACACTCTGCCATAGCTAAATTTGCAAAAGAATTACCTTCCAACACGTTTTATCAAGCTGCCAACGCTATCCCTAGTGACAGAGCTAGAAACAGATTGATTAATGCATATGAGCAAGAAGAAATTGAAATTGTAGAGCCTGAAGCGATTCAAGATGATTATATTGAAGAGTATGTTGAAGAGACTTTTGATGAATCTTATGAAGAGGATATTGAAGAACCCATAGCACAAAAGGCACAATAATTGGCATTATACTATAAAGTCTAATTCTTAAATATTTATTGAAAATACATTTTATATTTTCTTTTGAATTGATTAAAAATGAAAAATCATTTATACTAATAAAACATTAAACATTTTAAATACTATGCTCTATATTATATACAATATTCGTATACCAAATTTTACAACTTTTCTAATTAAATACACATAACACTGTTAATTTCTAGTTATTTTGATTATCTTATTATTATAGTTTATAGCATGTATTAACATATTAAACACTCACTTATACAAAACTGAATCTGCTATATTTACTACAAATCAATTAGTTAACTATAAAAACTGTATTATTTAAAACCTAATTGCTTGCCCTAATAAAATACAGTGAGCTAAAAACCTAATAGACAATGATATATAAACTTAGCTTTTTAACCAATTTTTATATACCATAAATCGTTGTTTTGATATCATATTTTGAATTTAATAATATTAGAAATAATTTAAAAGTTAGCTTTTTAATATTAATTGGGTGTAACACAGTATAATATATGACTAAATTTATTATTGAATTAAAAATATCATATTACTAATTCGAAAAATCTCAATTCATTCAACTATAATATAGTATAGTACTGAGCATATGTGCTATTTTTTAGTATTTCGATTAAGATAATCATAATCTTAAAGTATGGAATTTAAAGCTAGTTAAACTTTATTATAAATGAATTATAAATCTTAAAGAAAAAACAAAAGTATGTGAGAATTATTATTTTTGAGCAGTAGCTAGTGATTCAATATTGGTACAATACTTTTCTGGAAGTCTATATATTCAATCGATGCTAATTAATACCATAAAATAAATGTTTTAGCTTGGTCAAAAGTTGATATTTTTTATTTTGCAATAAACTGAATCAAATATACATTTTACTAATTGCTAATTATAGAAATATGAAAAAAAATTACCACTAAATATCAAAATATCATTCTTTATAATACTTCTTAATAGGTAGTATTTACTAGCAGCTATAAGTTTATCAAGATAAACTTGTGTTTTAATATTTTAGGTCATATTCTATTTATAAAATGATTTTCTGCAAACAACTCTATGTAATATTCACTAATTAGACATATTTTTATATTGTAACAAAATAGTTATATATACTCATGAGCACAATGACGTTACAACGGTATCTGATAAAATAATTATTTCATGAATTATTTGTAATTAGCGATAAAGCAATATGGTATACAAGCAATAGCAAACTCCTGAGCACTGGTATATAGCGAGGCTATCCTTGTTAGAGTCGGTATATTTGAGTAATAAAAATAGCTAATCTATTCAAGAATGCCTTTTTTCCAGTGATATACTATCTTAAATTTATTTTCAACGACTGTTAGATATAATTCTCTCTTGAGAAAGTTTTTATAGATGGCTTTACCAACTTTTATTGCTAATATTGCATGAACATGGTTTGGTTGAGTTAATTGTAAAGTCTAAATCTGTAATTTCTATATCAGGAATGCATTTATTAAAAACATGGATATTTTATGACTCATATTAAATAACGAGATTGACAATATTAGTCCTATAAATGAAATATTTATATACAATATAAGCTAGGACTTAACACAAAATAATCATGCTTTGTACATTTAACAACAATGAATCGTCAAGCTTGCATATTATCCTTTAACAGTTTGTTTATATTTCTTTGTAAAGCATGAAATCACCTTCAATATACCATGATAAAGTATATAATTGTAATTATTATAGTTATTACATGCTATATTTTGCAAGATAACAAGCTTATATTATACACAATGAAAACTAATTTTACACGTTAATCCATATGTGCACAATAAAAAATAAAATAAAATTTAAACCACATAACTGAAATAACATGGCGCGTGTAATATAGTAGATACAAGCTATTCGGCTTAATTTGTGAAATTAAATTTATATTATATTATTGTCTTAGTTAACTTTTGTTTAAGCGAAGGCGGTACATTAATCAAAAATATAGAAGGTGAAAATTGTGAGAGAGGTATTTGATGTTTATAAAGATAATAATGAGCTAATTTAAGGATTAGACATATATGTTAGTCATTTGACATCATTTATTTACTAATTAGTGTGAGTATTTATTAACAGTTTGGTTCATTTATAGCTGCATTTTAGGAATACTATAGAATTAGTAATTTGTTGGGTGATAATTGGGGAGTTACATACTTTATTCATTGAGTATCTCCTTACAATTTTTGAAATTTCTCGACCAATAGGGAGTCGTTGGAATAATCCCAAATTCTCCTCATTGGCTGCTGTGGAAGTTTAATTTTACTTTACATTTTAATTAATCTAGTGGTTGACTAAGAAACATAAATTACTTTTTGGAAGCTAATTCGAATTGGAAGATTTTTTGTTTAAGCCACCACAGTCAACTAAACTCGATTAAAAGTCTAGCAAATCTCCCTTGTTCTGCCCCCTTTTTCGCTCACTCAACTTTGCATCATCCACCCAAATATCATTTGTGTAAGCCCATAGAAGTTTCTCCCACGCTTTATACTCATTTATGTACCCATTAATTTGATCATTTATACCTTAATTCTACAATTAATCGTTTACTTTCCTTTCTTGCTCTAACCCACTCTTTCTCACAAGGTCTGGCTGCCTTCTTTTAATTTGTTTATATAGTAATATTTAACTTTAAATATGCTACTTTCATCGCTTACAAAATATTTTTTTAGTTATCACATACTCTAATGTACTGTAGTAGGGAAGCTTCTCAACACGGAGTCTATCAAGCTCTTCAATATTCTAATAATTACTGCTATGCTCCAATTACTAACCCTACTAACCCTGTAGGTCTTCATAACGCCTCTAATACTTCACTAATTACTTTGTATGGAAACTTTACATATCACTCTATTCGAGCACTGTTTAAAGAGCATTTGAAATTTAACCAAGAGCCTTCACTACCAGGCTTCCAAAGCTGCAACCAACAACAGCTCTCATTGAAGTATTTTTGTCACCGCTTTTTTAATTCAGTTAATTGCGACCATCCTTCTATTGTAATTACCACCTTACAATACTTAGATAGAATTGTAAAAAGTAGACCTAATTGGGTTGGGATAAAAACAGAAATAGACTTATTTTTAGTGAGCTTTGTATTAAGTACAAAATATTTATTAGACGTTAATATATTGAATTCAGTTTGGTGCGATTATATTAAAATTCCTGTTAAAGAATTTAACCAATTAGAACGAAGCGTGCTTCAAGCCTTTGGACATGTTTTAACAATAGATTCTCAACTTTATGACCACTATGCCAACCAATTCTGTAAACTTGGCCAGTGGCCCACTTCTATGGCTTCTTCCTTAAGATTTAATTTGGATCAGTTTGAAGATCACCCTAATAGATTTACCTATCACCAGCCTACCCTTAATATTTTAGATAATGCCCCTCAAACACCTCCTAGCTCTAAACTTGAGCATTTATCATATGAAGACACTCCTCCAGAAGGGGAAGCTTTTGGAGACCCTCTCAGTTACAGAGCTCTATTTCACCTCAACCCTATCATAACTATGCCCCAATTTTCGACTGGGTTTACGCAGCAAACCGCAAAGTCATTGTATAACTCATATGATGTTGATCAAGCTAGCTACGATATGAACACCATGAACATGTCGCTCCAATACCCATACTCACATAACACACTGAATCCGGCATATTATTCCACCGGCTATTACCCAGCCATCACAACTAGTTTTGGGACGCTATCTCAAAGCCATCAGATATTTGGTGCTCACACCAATAACAGCTGGTCTATTACTCACAAGCCACCTATGATGCAATACCCGTATCAGTATCCACCCATCCCCTACTATTAGCTCATCTTTCCCAAGGACCCTCAAGCCTTCGCCTATATTTATTCCCCGCTCTTATGAGCTCAGCGCTTTGTTAATTTATTCTTAATGACTCCATTTACTCATTCCTGTGCATCCACTTGGTGAAATGAATTGAGGGACATACACTCGGCTCTATTTCCAAGCCTTTATTTCCTGTATAATTTTTATATTCTTCTTATCTCAAGTATTATTCAAAATCTCTTATTTTCAAAATTAATCTATATAATACATTTATATTTTTAAACTATGACTATATAATAAAAATATCTTTCTCTCTTAAAATATTATCTATATTGGGTAACTTTCCCCTCATTTTAGCTTTTTTGAAAAAGTTTGAGTAAATTTTTTGAATCCAATTGATTATTCTTCACACAGACTCAAAAATATTTTGTATAATACGCTTTCTGACAGAGTATTATGACTGCTAAAGTACAGAGCAGCTTTTACAGTTTAACAACGTAACTGCTTAATATTACTCATTGCCTGTATAATTAATTTAGGTTTTAGATTTGTTTTATTTATGTTTCTTTTATCACCTATAAAATTTATTATTAAAGTGGATCAGTAAAAACATACGATTATCCGTTTTATCCTTAAATCTCTAAATTTTAAACCTATAAAGTGTCTATTATTAATAGAAACAATATAATAATAGAATTGGTATGATTTTATCTTTTCAGGTATAATTTAATAAATTGGTTGATATTCAAGTTTGGTAGCATGGTCTAATGATGTTGGAGATCTTGATTTTGTCAAACTCGCTAACGTCATTTTAGATGAAAAACTCTAACTTTTAATTCAGCTATGAGGAAGCATTATTGTGCCAACTTCTAATTATTAATTGACTTGACATTAAATATAAATCTCATTAGTGGTTAATATATATAATTTTTCATATTAATATGTGGTTTATCGTTTATTTAGTGTAATATTAAATATATGCTTATTAAATGAGTTTTTGGCAAAAAATTTAAATCAAAACCCTCAATTTTTAATGCTTTTAGGTCAATAATATTGAAAATTTTCTAAATGTACAAGAAACAAGCTAATTTGATTTTTAACACTTTTTGCAAGTATCTAACTCTAAAGCATATTAATATTAGCACATCTAACGATACTAAACTCATGGCCCATAAATTTAAAAATGCTAAAGCCGCACTATTTCTCAATATACATATCTTTAACATGCTATAGCAATATAAACTTTTGTTCAATTAAAACTCACTGAGAATTAGACTGCTTTGTTGTCAAATAGCTATTTTAACTCTCTGAGTGAATTTTAGCTTATATTATAAGCAGATATTTATGAATGTATATTTAATTCTGTAACACAATTAAAACCAGCTTAATATTTTATTGCTATAATAGTATTCATTAATATTATTCTTAACTTTATCATCATTAATAATTTAAAGTATTCACTGTTGATCACTCTATTTGCCCAAAAATTCCGATTCATTCTATTTAAAAACAGATTAAAACGTAAAATAAATAAAACGGCACAATTTTGTGATAAACAACGCAGGCTAAAGCTCTTAACTTTGGGATACTTTTTACATAATTTCTAAAATAAAATGATATAAATATCTATAATACAGTATAAATAACTTTGGGATACTTCAATTTGAATTACAAGCATATAACTGACATGAATCAATCATCATAGATTAGTATATTTGTAAGGTATATTTATTTACATCTATAAACATATATAACCCTTTTTAGCTTTACTCAATCATTTATAAACACATATTAATAGCTAGTTAGTTTTTATGCTGATAATGCGCATAGACAATGCTTAAAGGTTAAAAGTTGGTAAATATGCAGCTTTCATCTATTTTGTAGGCTTAATATAAATAACAACTTAATATCCGCCTTAGCCTATAATAAATATTAATATATTTAAAACTATAGCTTGAGTATTATAGAAAAAATGCCGTTTTATTCAGATTCATAATATAATTCAATATTATTTAAATTATAATATATGTAAAGCTTAAAAAATACTATTACTTAAAAACAGCGACTATTAAGTTTTTATCTAAAGATATGCAAAATTCTTATCATATTGCTAAACTATTATTAGATCTCCAATATAATAACTATAATTACTTTCAACTTCAGTTTGGAATCTCTAGCATCTAAAATAAAAATGTTTAGATTCATTAAACCCACAATTTATAAATTTCAGAGCAGATTATAAATTTGAAGATCGTGGTTGTGTCATAGATATAATTTTAATATAGATACAATTAATAATTAAAATGTTATACGTTATTGGACTCGGATTATCTGATGAAGAAGATATCACTGTCAAAGGCTTAAAGGCCGTCAAAAGCTGTGAAAGAATATATTTAGAAGCATATACAAGTATTCTAATGGTTGATAAAGAAAGACTTGTAATTATATTTCATATATTCTAATCAAAGTAATATTAATGTAATAACTAATTTAGGAAAAACTCTACGAAAAGGAAATTATTGTTGCCGATCGTGAAATGGTTGAATCTGAATGTGATAAAATTTTAGAAGGTGCTGATAAAATTAATGTTGCCTTTTTAGTAGTTGGTGATCCTTTTGGCGCTACTACTCACTCTGACTTATGTATTAGAGCTAAAGAATTGAACATCGGAGTCCAATGCATTCACAACGCTTCTATTATGAATGCTGTAGGAGCTTGTGGACTTCAGTTGTACAACTTTGGACAAGCCGTGTCAATTGTATTCTTCACTGAAAATTGGAGACCTGACTCATTTTATCCACGTATCCAAGCTAACCGCCAAGCTGGAATGCACACTTTATGCTTATTAGGTATTTAACTATTCAACTTAAAATCTTATATGGCTAATTGTTTAATTTTATAGATATCAAAGTTAAAGAACAATCTATAGAAAACATGGCTAGGTACTATATAAACTTTATTTAGTTTGTAACTATATTTATATTATTATATAGAGGAAGAAAGATCTATGAACCTCCTAGATATATGACTGTAAATACTGCCGTTGAGCAATTGTTAGAAATTGAAGAAAAGCTTCAATTAGGAGGTATTGTGCTTGTTTGTTTTGTTTATTAATCTAACAATTTTTATAGCTTATAACGAAGATACTCTTGCTATTGGTGTTGCTCGTATAGGATCCACTGATCAAAAAATGGTATCTGGTACCCTCAAGCAATTAGTCGATGTTGATTTCGGCGCCCCTCTCCATTCATTAGTCCTTATTGGATCTCAAATTCACTTTTTAGAAGCTTATTATCTTCGCCAGTTCGCTGTTGATGTTGAAAGCTTAAATATGATCCTTAAGCGTGATTATGACTTGAAAGAATAAATGGAAAATGTTTGATTAAAACAGCTTTCAGTCATCTTAAAGTATATAAACTCATTATAGAATACATAAATTTGGATTTTACCTGTGCTGATCATATTTATAAAAGTCTACTTATGGAAAAAATCTACTTTTAAAATATGGGTTGGTTAGGATTTTATAGGCTCATTATTTATATCCGTAGCTAAAATTATTTTTGTAATTATACTTAACCAGTAAGCATTATTTTATCGAATATTTTATATTATGATAACCAGCTGAATTGTAGTTTTAAAATTCAAAGTTTTTATTGGCTTGAATTTTGAGTTATTGCATTGATTTACTGAAAATATAAAAATAATTTGTATACATTCAATAAAATATTTATATATATTTCTACAATCCAATTGCGTTATATACAATTATCAGTTTATTTAACTCAATATACGATATGAACACAGTTGGATAAGTACTGACAGTATAACAATGTTCCATAATTCAAAAGCATCTTATAGGATTACAAACAATTTGATAACTTTACTAATTTCAGTTAACCACTAGAATAACAACACTCAATTAACAAATTTGTTTAAACTAATGGAATGACTAGTTTAGCTAAGAAAAGATTAATATTATTATAACCTAATATAATAAATCTCCATCATATAAAATCCATATATGATTGAATTTGCTTTAATATGTTTAATAGCGCTCTTTTAGCACATATAAAATTTGTTAAATTTGAATTAAAGTTAAAATACCCATAAAATAAAACTCGGAAGAATCCAATGATTCATCATAAATTGGAGTGAGTTGGTTGAATTTAAAATTGAGACTATTGTAAATTTCAGTGTCATTAAAAAATAATATTAATCCATGTCTGGAATTTGTTTAAGTAGACTTTCAGAAGAACGTAAACAATGGAGAAAAGACCACCCTCATGTATTATATTACTTTTTATTTATTATGCATATTCTAATATTTTATTAGGGTTTTTATGCTAAACCTGCTAAAAAGCCTGATTCATCTTTAGATTTAATGACTTGGGAATGTGGAATTCCCGGAAAGAGTAATGTAATAATACTTTTTATTTTTTTAAAGTATTTCATTCTAATATTTTTAGACTCCTTGGGCTAATGGACTTTATAAATTGACAATTACTTTTACTGAAGGTATATATATTACTTTATATAAATTACTTCATTCTAATCCTTTTTAGATTATCCTGCAAAGCCTCCTAAATGTAAACTCTAAGAAAAATTTAAGTATAGTTTAAAAATTAAATATATGTTTAGGCAAATTCACTCCCCCACTATTTCATCCTAATGTATATCCCTCTGGAACAGTGTGTCTATCTATTTTAGACGAAGATGGAGGTTGGAAGCCCTCGATAACTGTTAAACAAGTATTCTACCAGTTTAAATTCATTTTATATTTTTACCTAATCTTATTATAGATTTTACTCGGTATTCAAGATCTTTTGAATTCTCCAAATGAACTCTCTCCAGCTCAACATGAAGCTTTCAACTTATTCAGGTAAATGGACTTGTATCAAATATTTAAACTGAATACAATTCTAATAATATTATAGAAAAGATGTAGATGCCTACGAAAAGCGAGTTCGTCAACAAGCTAGAGAAAATCCTATTCAATAATTTTGTATTTAATTAAAGAACTGTTTTTTGCAATGTTGCATTATATGGTTTAATAACATTTTATTAGTATTTACTATTTTTTAGAAAGTATAATAGTCTCTTGATCGAGCTTTAAGCTGAACAATTTACACTGGTAAAGATAAGCCTTATCTGTTAGGTAAAAATATAGCGTATTTTATTATTTTTATAGAAGCCTCTTATAACACAATACTTCCATCCATTGGTCTTTTATTTTTAGTCTCAATACATATTGATAGTTTTCAGTTATTTACTTTATTACTCAGATTTATTTGAGCATAATTTTTTAAAATTCAATTTTCTGAATAATGTCTACTTTATATGCTCTCTTTTTGCTAGTGTGTATATAGATTGATAAATTTATAATAGTTAATTATTTATGTATAATGAAAACTACATATGAGTGATTCTGGTTAAAACGAGGACAATTTGTCGTAAATTTTTATAGGCCAAACTTGCAATATTTTAGTTTTTCTATATGTTTAAAGCTAACAAAACAGTGTTTTAATATGATATTGTAAGCTAATCTCCTTTAAATAATATCTATAAATGCTAATAACTTGCTTATACTACGGTTAAAATTTTAAGCAGAGTTCATACAAAATTTAAATCAAATTAACCAGAGTTACTCATATATCAATTTTTGTAATTTGTATGGTATAATTAATAGAATTTGTAATTTTAATCAAATAATTAATCAAATATTTTATATTTGAGCATATTTTCTTCCAATGTTTTGGTTAATTTATGCTTTACAAAACACATCTACTTTATTTTTTCTGATCTGGTAGCATCATAGCTATATACATTTGAATTTTTTGCAAACCATACTTTTTATTAATCTTCTAAGCGTGATACACTTTGCAACTCATAGTTAAAATTTTACTAAGAAACACTTTTATTCTAAATATGTTTTTAAACAAGCAGTATTAATATAGATTTTTATAAAAAACCATATGCCAGTTCTTTTAATGAATGCTGAACCGACAAGTAGCACGATAATGCATTAATTGAAAAGCTTTTATATAATAGTATTTAATGATGCTATATATTACACTGTTGTGCGATTTTAGAGTACTATTTTTATTAGAATATCAATTTTCAAATTTTATATCAAAAATCATCGATTGTCATATATGTAGATCCAGCTAACTTTTAAGCTTATATATTATCAATTAAGTTAACTAATAATATACAAGTTGTAACAATCAAACATGCAATTAAATTATAGAATTATATTTATTTGACAAAATATTTAATATTACTTCTAGATTTCATAGTAAGAATTAATTTATAATTGACCAATAAGGTTAATAACTTCGGGTGAAAGTTGATCTGAGTGTTGCTTAAGCATTAAGTCAAAGAGACCTTGAATCTTTTGAAGATGGGGTTGAATGGCAGGGTGTCCACTTTGAATTAACTTGACTAAACAAGTATAAACGGGAACGTTTTCGTTATAGTCAGCCTTCAATGGTAAAGTTTGTAAAATAACTGGGAGAACATCATCTAAAGGAATAGCATCAGGGCGGGCCATGATCATTCTGCAGACAGCACCACAAGCATTATCAGTGATATTGGCAACAGGTTGGTTGTTGAATAAGGGAGATAAGAGTTGGAGAATAGCAGGGTATTGACCAGTGATATCTTTAGTTGTGTTGGCACATAAGGTACCCATACCATAAGCAGCATTGGAGCGAACTTCAGGGTCAGAGTCGGTAAGAGCGCGTTGGAAAATTTGAAGTAAGTCATCAGTGAATTCAGTGATGGATCCCTTGGTGAAGTCAGCTAATTCACCAAAAGTAGCAATAGCAGTAGCTCTTTCACTTGAAGGCTTGTTTTCATCAGCGTATTTACGAATTTCAGGGTAGAATTGAGGGATATAAGGAAGGAAAGAGTTGCCAAGAGCCTTGGAAATTCTTCCGAATAAATCACAAGCACCAGAAATAACTAAAGAATCTTGTTCAGCAACTTCTTGAGGATCTTCAGCATCAAGATCTTCATCATCTTCATCTTGTTGAAGTTGGCATAAATGTTCACGTTGGAACAACTTCAAAAGAATAGGGCAAATTTCGGGCATGTGGTTTTCAAGTAAAGCAGGGCCAACGGTATCAAGAGCGTTGAGAATTTCATTACAGATATGAACAACAACTAAACGTTCTTCTTCTTCTTGTAAGATTTGAAGGACATGGCCCATAGTTTCCTTAATAATAGCAGCAGTGTTGGCATCAACAGGCTTTTGAAGAGGGAGACCAGGAATGTATTCTCCGTTACCGCCCAAGTTATAATAGTTAATGACGAATTGGAGTAAACAAGAAATAGCACTTCTGCGAAGTCCTTCACTGAAATGAGTAGTGGCCTTGATAAGTTCCTTGTAAACTTCATTGACGTAAGGAACAAATTGGCTTCCTAAGTTTTCAAAGATTTCAGCAATGACATCGACAACGATTTCCTTTTCTTGAGCAACAGCTGAATAAGCTTCAAATCTAGCTTCATCGTCATCAGTGAAATCATCTTCATCATCTAAGGCTTCTTCAGTTTCGCTTTGACGAAGAGACTTGAAGATTTCGGGCATGATGGAGGGAAGAGATTCACCAACTTCGGCACCGAAGACACGGGTCATAATACCATAGAAGCAGAAGGCGGAGTCACGTAATTTACCACCGGGAATGGAGAGACCTTCTAAAGAAAGTCTGAGTAATTCAGCAGCGTAAGGACGGAAAACGTCTTTGCCAACAGCATCGGCAATAGCACCAGCAGCATCAGTGGCGGCAGCACGTTCGTTTAATAAATCAAAGTTTTCGTTTTCATCAGCACTAGTGGGCTTTAAGGCCATAAATTGAGCAAGACGTTCAATAACAGAGGGGAAATAAGGAACGAAAGCGGCACCAGAAGTACGGGCAGCGGATCCTAAAGTTCCAAGAGCAAGACCCTTGACAATTGAAGAAGCGGGGGAGCTCAAAACAGCACCAATTTGTTCCATTAAAGTGGGTAAGTATCCTTGAACGGGTTCACTTTCCATACCTTCAATAATGGCATCTAAAGCATTCCAAACATACTTAAGAACTAACTTGTTGTTATCTTGAGTTAATTGGAAGAGAGGGGGAATAAGACTAGTGTGATATTGAGTAATATCGGCTTGTAATTCTTCAGCAATGTAAGATAAAGCTAAACAAGCAGCCTTACGGACACTTGGGTGAGCATCTTGAAGACCTCTAACGATTAAAGGAAGGAAATCAGGCATACGAGGTTGTAAGTAATCGGAACAGCCTTCAATAGCACATCCAACAACCATTAAAGCGGCCTTACGATACCCATGTTCGGCATGGCTGGAGAAAGACATAACCTTAGGAGCGATAATGTTGAAGATAACTTCAGGGGAGAAATGAGTGGTCAAAGTAGCAAGAAGACTTAAAACAGTACCAGGGGGAGTAGAGTTATCTGGGTCTTCATCATCATCTTCATCATCGTCTTCGGTAGCGACAGTCATGATCATATCAAGAAGAGGTTGGATGAGATTGTGCTTGCGGATAGCTTTCTTTTTGTATTCCAAAGCAAAGAAGAGGTAGTTGAAAGCTTGAATTCTAATTCCGGAAGCGATGTTGGTGCTATAACCAGTTTGATAAGGAATTCAGTTAATTCCTTGAAATGGGGAGTTAAGAAGCTGATTTCGCTTAATAATAAATCTTCAAAGACTTCGATAATAGATGAAGCGCCGTTTTCATCTTCTTCATTGATAGCGTGTTGTAAAACTTGAACAATAGTGGGAATTTGACCTTGAACAAGGTGAACTAATTCACCATGAACAGAGGGGTCAATGAATTCACAAGCCTTACCAAGAGATTGAGCTGAAGTAATTCTAACAGCTTGGGATTCTGGGTCAGATAAAGTGCGAACTAAAATTTCTAAGATCTTGGGTAAGCTAGAAGCTAAATCTTCATTAACGCAATCAAGAAGAACATAGAGAAGCTTGACACCAATTTCACGATGATCAGCGTTGGAGCTAGTTACACATTGGACAATAAAGTCAAATAATGTGGGCCATTCATTTCTAGGAATATCAACTTCGGCGATAGCTGAAATGACAAATGAAAGAGATTGACGAGCAGATTTTCTATCATATGATTAGAACTAAAAATTATATTTTAAATTCTTCACTTACTCAGTTTCTTTTAAAAGTTGATCAGGTAAAAAGTTTCTTACTTCATTCTTGGTGTTAGGATCTATTTCGTTCCAGTAAATTGAGATCTTTTTTGATAATTCTACAGCAGCAAGTTGACGGACAGTAGGATTAGAAGAATTTTGGATCACAGTAATGAAAGAAACAATGCAGTTAGAGTTATTTAAATATTCCTTCTTCAAAATATCAGAAGCCTATAGATAACATAAATATTAGTTGTTAAACTGATATATATAAGCGTTACTTGTTGAATTT
Organism: Conidiobolus coronatus NRRL 28638; assembly: GCA_001566745.1. NCBI lineage: Eukaryota > Fungi > Entomophthoromycota > Entomophthoromycetes > Entomophthorales > Conidiobolaceae > Conidiobolus > Conidiobolus coronatus. Next base: position 121,497 of record KQ964489.1, read on the forward strand.
CTTGTGAAGAGCTTCCAAGGGAAGTGATTTTAGCTAAAACTTCTTCCAAGCGAGCAATGTATTGATCCTAAATATTTATAAATATAAGGTGAATAAAATTCAGCTATATGAAGTACCTGAATAGACATTGTGAATATGTACACTAATTATTTATATGTTAAAAATGAAAGGTAAAAAGTTAAAGGGGATTCTATATTCGAGTATGTTTGATAACTCTGCAAGGAATTAATCTATAACTAGATTACTCTGAATAGATTATCATTTTATACATACTCGAAAATTCCCATAAATGTTGTGTTAGTAAAATTTTTACATATAATTTTAACAACTTGAATTGGGTAGGATTAGCTTTTCTGAAATTTAATTGGACAAAGACTAACCACATTTTGACTAAATCGTGAAAAAGATTTCAACTTGATTTTAATGCAATATCGAATTAATTATATTAAACTCAAATACAATAAACAATGATTTTATACATTAAATTATGTTTTATATTTTTACTTATCTAAATTTACCTATTTCATTCTTTAATTACTCTGCATGCTCTTAAGACATAGTATTAATCTGCTTAAAATAATATCGGATCAGAATAAACTCAATTGTGGATCATAAATATATTATTTTTAAAATTTTAACTGGAGCTCTTTATGGCCAATTAGTAACATTATAATTGGCATATGTGTTACATATTTATAACAAGTAGCAGCCATATTGCTAATTAATTTTAATAATACAAAAATTTCAAAATGAATAGATAAAAATATTAATAAATGGTTTATATATTATTGATAGTTATTTTTAATTAGTTATTTAGGAGTGGATTAGTTCAAATACGCTCAGTTTGCAAATTTTTGATATACAAGGTAGTGTTGAATTTGTAGCGCAACCAGCTTTTAAAATTCCCTTTTGTATTTATACATTTATCACTATCATTTATATAAATTTTATTGTTTGGTAAGACTAAAACTTCTTCAGCAGTTAAAAACTGTTACTTATAAAATAATATACAATACTGTACGTGAAATTTCTTAAACTGGTTCTTATATTTTGGCAAAATTTATGTGAATAAAAAAGATTTATTATAGAACTAAAGCA
>KQ964490.1:0-10772 GCA_001566745.1 Conidiobolus coronatus NRRL 28638
CAATATCATATCAAAATGCTGTACTAAAATCATAAACTAATAAAATAGGCTATTTAATACGCCGTAATCATGCAAAAATCAAAAATATTATAAATTTGCCATATAAAAAATTTCCTTGATTTAGCCAGAACCTCTCATATACAAATCCTAAATTTATTAGATTATATATTAACAATTCAATATATTCAATAATACGAATTTTGATCACTGTAAATAAAATTTCTATTACTAGAAAGTATATCACTAAGCGAGAGTATTTTGTAAATCATTATAATGGTATATTTACCAGAATATAGAAGTGTTTTTATTGTAATGATAGTTAATAATAAGAGTCAATCCAATTATGTTAATAAAAGTAACTTTATAGTATTTTTTATGCGTTAGCTTAGTCAATTGAGTAAAGTGAGCTGGTTGATGGTTGAAGTGCAGAAGGTTTTTTAAACAAATAATGCCCAACACCCCAGAAGTTTCCTCCAAATAATCTAAATGGAATGCTAGAAACTAAAAGGAAAAATCTCCATCTACTGAACCAATAAAAGCCTTCTTGTTTATCGCCATAGTATTCGCTCAAGGCATTTTGTAACTCTTTCTTATTTGAATCGATTTGCTTGATCCAATGTTTGAATGAATTTGCTAAAAAATTAACTTTATTAATAAAACATGTATTATAAGTATTATCTTTATATTACCATAATGAGTTCCTTTTTCTAACCAGCAGTTCTCTAGCTTTAATTTATCCTGGAAGTATAAATAAATGTCGAGACTAACCATAGTAGCGCCTAGTGCATTAATTGTTAACTTTTTAAAAATAATAATCTACTATAAAACTATCACCTTTACAAAAGTATTTAGCTAGCCAGTTGCTTGCTCTTTGATTTTGATCAAATTCAAAGTGGCTGGGGTATAGGCGGTATCCAAAACTTTGAATAAAGAGTTTACCATCGTAATCCAGCCATTTGTAAAAGGTATTGAAGCATAATTTGTAATTTTTTAAATGTTCCAATAACTCCACAGCAATAATTCTATCGAATCTAAATAACAGCTCAACATTAAATATATAAAATTAGAAATTAGACTAATATTACTTATTAACAAAATCTTTAGGTGGATTGTTTAAATCGCCTAGTACAGTGATAACATTGGTAATATTTTCATCTTCGCAAACTTTTTCAATATGAAAAACTTGAGCCTTTGAGTTAGTAAAGCATGTAATGGTTGATTTAGGGTATTTCTATTAATAAGAGTTAATTTCAATCCAATTAATTAATTATTATGTTACTTTAGCCAAATAAAAAGCCAAGCTACCCCAGCCACACCCTACATCTAAACATTTCATTCCATCAAAGCACTCGGCCCTTTTACAATATAACTCTAACATTTCAATTTCGGCTTCTTTTAAAGTTTCTTTACCTTGAAAAAATTATTAAATATGAGTAAATAATGTTATTAAATAACTACCTGTTGGGAAGTAACATGCAGAGTGTTTTAATAAAGGACCTAACATAAGTTTCATAATATCAACAGACATCTTTAAAATTATATGAATAAAAAGTTTGAAAATAATTGTAATAAATTACCTCATAGTGTAAATCGTTAACCTCTTTTTCATGGTCAGCAATATCAGAGTTATTTACATGGTTAATAAACTCATTCTTTTTAGTTTGTAAATCGGACAAGTTATAAACTATTAAGTCTCTAACTACTTTAACTATCATTAACAAACTTATGGCCCATTTTACTAAAAAGTCCCAATATAACTGATTATCAATAAAGTACTCTATTATTGGTAGTAGTTTACTCATTCTTAATTTTTAAAAAAATAAAGATCGAAAAGTTAACGAGCTAAAGTGGCTATTATATAGATTTTATAAAGATCTTAGATTCAATTTAAAAACAACAGATAAAGGTGATGATAGGGGTTAAAACCAATTAAAAATCCTGTAACCAATGATGAAATTAGAAAAGGTCATCTAAATTTGTAATTTATTTATTTTGAAATTAATCAATTTGTCACATAGTCCATCCTTGTTATATTTTAATTATTTTAGCATGAAAATTAATCAATTTAGGCGAAATCTTAAATCCCATAAAAATAATTTTATCATAAAGTATAAGTATAGCTGAATCTTGATTGAATATATATAAAATTTTATAATGAATTCAAATAATAAAAAATGTAATTAATAGCCATAAATTTAAATATTAATTAATAACAATTATTAGCTAAAATAGTTCCTTCTAAAAATTTGAGCTTTCGTAGAGAAACTATTAGCTCTAGCAGAGCTTCTACGCCCAATCCAAATTTGAATGATAGCAGAATGTCTAGTAATTTATAAATGTATTTTCTAAAAAATAAAACTAATTAGATATTAGTAGGTGCCCCACGGTCATCTATCCAACACTCTGATGCTTTATTAAATGATCATGAGACAAAAAACTACTGTCTTATAACTAGACTAATTCAATACGAATTTTTTAATAAACAACTCCAGTCTAATATGTCAAATTTAAAACAATCAAGCGAAGTAATTAACAATAATGACTATATCTATTTAATATAATCTAATTAACATAAATAGGCAGAAATTAATAAGTTTAACCAATTACTTATTAAAGAAAGTAAAGAGTTAAATATTAAAATGTTGAATACAAAGCCATTATTATTAAAATTCAAGCTAAATGAACAATTGAAGTGGATGGTAATTATATCGATACTGTTATATAAACTGCTCTTATTAATACTTTTTTATAGTTTGATGGATTTGACTTTATTTTGGATCAGTTAAATAAGCTAAAATCAAACTACTTGAGCTTCTCTGATCAGTTGAATACACAACCTAGCCAATTAGATTTGGATTTAAATTTGGGTAATATAATACGACAATAAATATAATAACAGTAAATAGTAACTGATATAATTAGACCACTTTTACTTAAACTTGGAAAGCTGCATAGAGGGTTTGAACAAGTTAGATTTAAAAGAGGCCAATACACAAGAGGTAAAATGTAATGTTTATTATTTAACAAATTATCTTATTATATTATTTAGTTACAATTAGTGAATGATCAGTTAACAGAAATCAACGAGTTATTTTTGGCTCAGCTGAATGAGATAGAAGAATTAAACCAGTTATTCAAGGAGTTGTCCGAGCTGTATACTGAAGAATTGAATTTAAAAGCTCAAGCATATTTTCAAAAATAGTTAAGACATATCCTTACGAATTGGCAATTTAATGCCCTGTCTAGCAAAACACTTGCTTAAAGCGCTTGTTTCAACCATTCCTTCGAATTTTTTAGCACTAAATACTTGAAAGGGTTCGGATAAAACTTCGCAAAGTGGTGGACTTACAATATTTTGATTAGGTTGCATTCCATTTTTAAAGTGTAATTCTAAATTTGTAAAGGTAAACTTTAACCTGTATATTCCTTCATTTCTCACCGATAAATCTGGGAATAGGAAGAATATACCCAATTGATTCTCTAAATCTCTAAGTTTGTTGGCTGAAGAAGTATAAGTTCCAACTAAATTTCTTAATAAAACACTTTGATTAGAGGGAGGTGCTCCTATATCGTATACGAAGCAAGATTCTTCTGTTCCAGAGCTATTATATAACTTTACTGTTACTAAATAAAATATCGTGTTTAAATTACTACAATTAAATTAGTATTTTTGACTTTTTTTTTGAGTATTTTTGATTTACTTTGGATCGACTAAGTTGCCAAATTGATCATATACTAATAGCTGGACAATTGGTGGTGGTGAACAAGGTCTACGATCCTAAAATAGGTATATAAATAAACTAATTTACAATAGATAATTTAGAATTTACTTTATCACCAAACCCACACATTCTTGCTCTTAAAGGATTTTGAACGATTTTTAAAACATATCTACTATATGTTAATAAATAATCACACTATTTTATTAAAAGATATTACTTATACTGTGCATTTGTATTTAAAGTTGGGATATTAGATTGGATTTCATTCATTTTATTTTCATAATCCTCTTATCACTACTAATTTAAATTTTAAATATAATTTAATTTGAAATAAAAAATTAAGGGATTGCATAATAAAAAATCGAAAACTAGACTGGATAACTGTTTAATTTAAATAATAACAATTAATATGAGCCAAAATAGCTATCCAAAAGGAATAGTAGATATTGATATTGATTCAATAATATTTAATAATAATAAAGCAGGATTTAACTTTGATAGCAATAGTTTATTTAGTATTAGAGGTATATATGATATTAATTTTAATTAGCTAATATTAATTATTGTTTAGATACGAGTAAGGTTAGCTTTAAGCAACAAAATAAAATCAATGTTAATAATAACAAGATATTGCTGAATTCAAATACTAGTGAAGAGTATGAATTAGTTTCAACAAAATCAAAACCTAATGAACTGGTACTATATTTCAACCCCAAAACAAAATCTTATACTCTTAGCGAAGTTAGAGAGACATTTGAAATTAGAGAAACCTCTCCCCCTCCTCCACCTACATTACAACCTTTACATACTTCTGACAACGATGAAATTGATGAAGGATTTGAAAAAATTTCTCAATTTTCACCTTCTCAACAGCAAAATTTACTTTCTTCTTCTCCACTCCCTCCTCCTATAAATACCAATACAAGTTCCTCCTCACCACCTCATATATCTCCAGCGATAAACTACTCATCACCTTCACCGCCCCCTAGAGTAAATAATAGCGCCTCTTCCTCACCTCTATCACAGCCACCCTTTTCATCGTCGCCACCCCAAATTGCTCGTAATGATATAGTTAATAAGATAGAATATTCTTCTGATGATAATATCCAAATAAGTCCTCGAGCACAAAATCTTCCTGATATACAATACGACGATGATGATGACGATGAAGAGTTTGAAATAATACCTCCAGCCAGCCGCAATATTTCAGAGTATTACGAGGATGGTAGCAATGACCCCGAATCATTCGACATGATATCACCATATAACAATTTTAAATCGAATGAATCATCTCCTCAACACTCACCAGGCCTACAACTTCCAAATTATGATGACCAATCTAGTGAACATGGGATGACGTTAGATAATCGTCAATCTCCAGGCCTCACTCTTTCATCTTCAATGATCAATGTACTGGATACTTCAGGCGTAGTACCCTCATCGTCACCAGTTCAACAATTTAATAACAACAACAATATGTACAGCAGTCCCAGCGAAAACTTAAATAATGATTCACCAGCACAACAACGCTCTAACGCTCAAAATAATGGTAATACTCAGCAAAGCACTACAAGTTTCCAAGTTGACCAAATGTTCTCAAGTGATGACTAGTCATACAATAACGGAATCTAATTGGCTAATTTTTAAAATATTTTACAAGTTCTGTAAATTGATTAAACTGAGGACAATTGAAAAAAATTGATTTCTTTTTGCGAAATCTTAAATAAAACTTTGTAAAGTGCTATTGATAGCTTTATTAGCTATATTACAAAGCAGATTTTAATCAATTGACTTGGATAGCTTTTATTAAAAAATTGTATTATATATTTATAAAATACGCGTATTATGAAGATTGAACAAATAGCTTTTTACACTATTGGCGACTATAAGAATAGTATTTTATCTGATATAACTAAAACTATTGTTATATTGCTAATTTGACAATAATAGTTCGAATATGACGCAACCATTAATCATAATTTCAAATTTCAAATTTCAGTATTCTGAATATGAATAACACTTTTGCAAATATTAATGTTATTAATACTTCAAAATAGTATATATAACACATCTTATGTTAAATAGATAGGAAAGGTTCTAGTTAAGTATGATAAATTTTATTCAAAAAGTTAATAGAGGGTATTTTTAAAATAATTGATTTCTATATACTTAAAACGTATTACCATATCACTACTGTTTAGTAAATTTGATAATATCCAAAATAAAGTGATGATATAAAGCTATTCTTCAAAATTAACGGTTATAAGCAGTATTAAATCGCATATATCAAAGTTAAATTTGAGTCAGATTAACTGGAATTGCACATATACATAACTTTTTATAACTATCTAATGAATTCATCACCTTTTAATTCTCAACAATAAAAAATTTAAAGTCACTATTAATAATTAAAAATATTTCAATATTCCCAATAAAGTATTATTTATATAATATTAAAACTGAATAATTAATTAATAGCAATATAATTAAACTATACAGTTTAACTATAAAAAGAGTTGCGTATTTAACAATTGTAAACACTTTTAAAGAGAGATCTTAAATAATATAGAATAATCTTAAAATCATCTGATTTTAAGGTAAATCAAGCTCTATTTTTATCCAGCATACATAAAAGAATAATTGTACAAAGGTAAGTGGTGAGAATTTCCAAAATCTTGCCATTCTATTCTAGGTAAGTGAGCCGATTAAGGGAAATAAAGTTGAATATAATTATGTATTTTAGGGGAAATTAATAGTTGCAATTTAACTAGGTTGAATGGATGATTGAGAACAGCATGGATTAAATTTTATATTTAAGAATTCTATAACTTTAATCAATTAGTCCTGTGTTGAAATAGCATAATATAAGCTTATTATTATTATTATTATTAAATCAATATATTTTATATCAAGTTGTTATACATGCGTGTTATATTGACACCATTTATAAAAGTTTAATTCATAATAAAATGTAATTAAAATCTCAATTCAAAAAATAATCAAAATTAATATAAAACCAATCCGATTTAACCTTGACAAACAGGTGATATTTATACTTCGCCCAATATATATATAAAACAACTAAGCAAAAATTTAGTCAATCATAGGTTTTAATTAATATCACATTATATAGGCTTCAGCTTATTTTTAATGTATAAGCTGATATATCAGTTTATTGGGTAACTAGTAATTTTAAGCTTGGTTAATTAGAGGAAAGAGAGTGAAGTGTGTACAATTCACATGAGTTTTTATACTATTTATCCTCAATCATAGATTCTAAAAATGATAGAGATTTGTATATATTAAGTATCTATTCCAAAAACGCTCTTTCTCTCTTTTTTAAATTCAATAAAAAGTTATTATTAGAATAACACTATAGTATAATGTTTTACCTGGTTGATAAGCTGTCATGTTGATTTTTAATCATATTTTTAGTAAGGAATGGCTATAAAATCCACCTTAATTGCACTGTTTAATTTGCGATCAAAGGCACCATCGCCAAAACTCATCTAATTATTGGTTCAAAGACGGTAGAATTAAACATCATTAATAATAATTAAAGGGATGTTGAATATGGGATGGAGTGAGAGATAATAATTAACTTATTTCAACTAATAATCATTTGATAACAAAAATCCACCCACAATATTAATAACACTAATTAATCTCTCATCATATGGGATATTATATTTATATTAGATGAAATTAAATAGTGTGCGCTAATGCTTAAAATCACCTGGGTTATAGTTGATTGTGAGTGATCTAGATTGCCTCTCCCCTTCCTATTCTTTCCTTAGCTTTGTTATTATGTTGCAATCACGTTTAGCTCCATCTAATTAATATTATTAAACGTACACAATTATTAAATGTCTAAAAGTTTATCAACCATTATACAACTAAAAATAAAATTCTATTAATACAGTATTCTAATAAGAAATTAATTTGAATTTTGATTTGCGTATTTACAAAAATTTAGTTACTAACACAATTTATGCCCTATAGAACTTCATTTAAATCTACACTAACTTTAATTTAATTTATATTAAATTAACCAAATGACCAACTACAATTGCCTCAATTTGAATAATCGGCGAGTTAATAAAATGTAATTGGCAGTGGTCAGAAGTGAATTGGATCAAGAACAGAGACCATATGATTCGCTTTCACTCCCTTATTTATCCAATATTATACAAACCAAGCTGTTTCCTACCCTAGATTAATGCTATAGTAGTACAATTACAATCAATTTTGTTTTTCATATGATATTCCCCTATTAACTGGCTATTTATGTTACTTGTTCTCTTTTATACAATATGCTATCGTCTGTATTGAGAATTTTATGAGATCAAACTGATAAGGATTAAATTTTGTCATGTGGTTGCTGTGACAAATTGGAGAATTGAAGTTGTTTTGTTTAAATTGGGAAGGAATCGGGAGTGCTGATTGGTCGCTAAGCTGTTTGGTTCAAGTGATTTGGCCATATGACCTCAGCGATGATTCCTCTGAATGACATTGGATGGAGCTTCAAATAACAGGATTTAGGTGTTCAAATGAGCCTAATTAGAGTGGGTTAGATGCCTGAATTTTTAACTGGTTTTGACAATTGTAAAATAAAAGTATATAAATTAAAGTATCAGAAGACCCATTTGAAAAACTTTTTTGATTTTGTAGCCATTTACAAATGGCTCATTGATAACTAATAGTCCTCTGTTTACCACCGATTGATTGATTGCATATTCACTGCGTTCTTCTAGTATTGTCTTTTGTATTTACCTGCCTAATTTTACTAAAATAACAATTTCCAATGGTGAGTCAGTTTCTAGTCTAATAATGCGATCATGCCATGCTCACATGATCTCTTGTTCTCCTTATTCTGGCATTTATAATTATTGTATTACAGAGCAGCTGACATTAATCACCATTCATATTTAGGATAAACAGCAGCCTCACCCTCCTCCCATGATTCGCACTCTTTCTTATCCCACGATCTCGGTCCAAAACCGTGAATTTCATCCAGATCAACCGCATAGTCCCATTCACCACCTGCCTCCTTCACACAACCCAGACTCCTTCCAGTATCCTTCCTGGGATCCATCAAGCGTCAGTCCAATGTTTACTGTTGTACCACCTCCTATCGAGCGCTCAAACATCAAGGCGGAGTATCAGACACACCCATCCACCCCTGTCACTCATAAGCCATATCCTATTCCTTCTCAGCAACAGCCTCCGTTCCCTCAGCAGAGCTGGGGATCGGTTGCTCCCTATTCCTCTTATTACCCAGCACCTATGGGTCCAGAGCATGCATCGCCAATGGATCAGATAAGACAAGAGTAAGCATTTATCTTTTTATTCTTAGCTCAAACTAATCAATAGTTCTAGACAAATGATCCTTCAGGAGAAGCGTAGGAGAAGAAGAGAAAGTCATAATGCGGGTAAGCTAATACATATAATGCATAGATTTCCACTAACTAATCCTCTCTTTTGAAACACAGTCGAGCGAAGACGAAGAGATGTAATCAATGACAGAATCCAAGAATTAGCCAACCTTCTTCCTCAAAACTCTATTCCCGCACACAAATTCAACAAAGGGACCATATTAACACAGTCGGTGAATTATATCAAGTACCTGCAAGATGTCCTAAAACAGCACAGTATTGATGATCACTCGTTTGCAGCGCAGACGTGGGACCAACTGGATCTTACAAATGCTAATTTTGGCTCCGTAATCCCCTCAACTTCGGTCGTAACACCAGCTAATCCCTCTAGAGCCACATCCCATTTACTGGATGCCCAAAATCAAATGCCAACTACGAATAACTGATCCCTTCAATTCTCCTTCTGTATTTCATTAACTGCTTGTAATTAGTCCCCAACTAACCCTTCTTCCTCATTATATTTATAGTGTACTCTAGCTTAATTCAGCTCTCTTAAAGATTTCAATCCTCCAGCCCTCTGAATAATTAATAAATGAATCCGATTTGGATAGTATAATATAACATCAATATTATTACTACTTGGCACAGAAAATTATTTTATCTTGCATATAAATTTATTTAAGACCACCTTTATTTTTGATGAAATATTGATATGTTATCAGCCTTATAACGTAAATCTGCAGTAAAATTACTATCCTTAATAGTAGATATTATCATATTATGATAAGATATATTTGCACATATACAAGTACTAGAACAATCTAATGGAGTATTTTATTTACATTAATTAAACTCAAAATTATTTAAGTTTCACAAAACTCTAGTCAAATTTGGCAAGACGGGCAAAGTAAAAAATAGCGAGCTTTTAACCCTGTACACTTAGATAAAATTTAATGAGAATTCTATCAGTGACTAATTAATAGTCATATCGCCACGCTAGTTTATTAATTTGGATAAACTAATTATCAAGGAAAGAATTAGTTAAAGGGCCCAATTTAAGCACTAAATAACAAACTTTATTTCTATTAATAAAAACTATACAATAAAAGGAATATTTAACTTTTTATTATCATTGTTTTTTAATTTTGCCTAATTAGAAAATTTCAAATTAACTATTTAACTAATTTCTGGCTAGTTCGCTTAATTTGATTTATTTAAATTTTTTGTAAAATAGATTAAAGACTGATTGGAGTCTTGCGGTTAATATAAAAGTTATATTTATATATGATCAACGCCTTAACTAGTAATAGTATAATTCTCATATAACTATTGATTTAATTACTATCAACTAGAAAATTTTATCTCAACATCCATTATTCTGATTTAAACCTACTAAATATAGATTTTATTTTAATTTTTAACATTATTAAAAACTCATATCGACGATCTTTTGTAGTTGATGTCTTTGATTAATTATATTCTTGGATACCTTGGATACCTTGGATACATTATATTAAACAAACATACTTAATATATTAATATTAGCTCAACATTAGTTGTTATTTATATACTATAGCTATATTTGACGACTGCTTGAAAAAGCAAAAATGACTTGAAAAGTAAAACAGTAAATTTTATAAAATATATACTATACTATATAAATATATATTAGTAT
>KQ964491.1:51594-61687 GCA_001566745.1 Conidiobolus coronatus NRRL 28638
AATGCTTAGGAAATGCTAATTATAATTTAATTACTTGCAATTTTAATACAACTTCAATAATACAGATCTATACACGAGTAATTCTGGTTAATTTGATTCAGCTTTTGTACGATCTCAGTTCAAAACTAACCTTAGAATAAGCAAGTTATTAGTATTTATGGGTTTATTTAAAACATATTAGCTTATAATATCATAATAAACACTGTTTTGTCAGCTTTAAGTAACAAAAAAGGATTTTTAGACGATATAAACATATAAAAAACAAAAATATTATAGATTTGACCTATAAAAAATTTTGAAAAAACTCTCCTCGTTTTACCAGAATCGTTCATATAAATTTAATTGATATAACTATGCAAATCAACAAGAAATTAAGCACTCTCACTTATTGTTATTGTTATTTTTGTTTTATTAATAATTATTTTTAAACCTTATATTTTATTAGAATTGAGTTATATAAATAGCGGTATATAAAACTTTTATTAGAAAATCCATTATTCGTTAAAAGTTAACAAATTTGCCTAGCTAGTGCTTTAATCTTATACAAAAATTTAGTCAAAACCTGTTTGAATATATAGAATAGTAAGTATAACCAATATTGAGTATATAAGCAATCAAAGATAGACATTTTATTAAAATATAATAATAAGAATATGAAGCTACTTTAATTAGCATTAGCCAAAATTTTAGCAATTTTCTCATCCTTAGTCAATCTTTCCATAAACTTGGTAAGATTGGCAAACTTTTCCTTGCGCTCTTCACCAATAAAAGTCTTATAAGGACCGAACAAGCTGAAAAATAAGAAAATGTCAGCTAAAGTTAACTGATCGGCAACCAAGTAGTCTTTTGTAGCGAGTAAATCATTGTAATAAGTTAAATTACGATCTAAGAAGTGATAGAACATTGTTTCCATATCAGCATCCATTTTTAAGTAACCTAAGATTTTATAATTGATAGAAGATGCAAACCTGTCGACTTGAGTTTCGTTGTTGAATACGAATTGTAACACTTTAGAGCGATCCTCTTCAGTCTTGCCGAATAAAGTGGTATCCTTTTTGAGATCAGCGACTATATTACAACATGTTAAAACCAATATAAAAGTTATATTATAGCAGCTTACCGTGAATAGCAATTGCAGCAGATTCAGCTAAATAAAAGCCAGATTTAGTTTCAAAACCAGGAGATTGGCCCATAGGGAACTTAGCCAAGTATTCTGGGGTTTTGGTATCGGCAAGAATATCGAATCCTGGAATAGTTTCCAATTCTAGTCCGTTAATAGCCGCAATCAATAATACTTTCATTACTTTGGGAGCATTGACGGGACCATATAATTTCTATTATGTTAAAGATTAATCTTTTTGTATTCAGAATTATTTATGATGCACTTACACCAATGGATTGAGCAGTCATATTTTTTACTTGAGTTAATTTAATATTTATAAAGCTAATATTGAGTTGATATAGAATATAATGAACCCTCAAGCCTTATTTATACTGAAAGCTTTCTATCAATATTCATCATAACAACCCAATATATCACATCACTATAAAAAAATTCAAAAATAAACTTAAGCTTGGCATATAAATTTTTTAAATTAATTTTTTGAGGGATTTAATATCAAGATAAAATTGGCAAAAACTTGGAAAACTTGGTTTGTGAAAATTAATTTTTATATTAGTAATAAATTGAAATATAGCTATACAAGTCGGGATTGCTAATTATAAGTTGTAAATCTAGCTTAATATTAGTTTTTGTGGATTGAAACTTGATTTTTAAAGTTAAAATCAATAAAATTTGTGATTTTGGATCCAGGTATAATTAAGTGGTGAATTTGGATAATTTGAGTTATATTGATTAATAGTTTGCGACTTGGAAGTTATCTCTAAGCTCTGAAAACACTTATTTGAAATTAACTTCTATAATATATAATCTAACTAATTTATTACTTTAAGATACAATTCTATTAAACTAGATATATATTTTATTCTTGGCGAGTATATATATTTTGACTATATTTATTGTAAACTATTGTAATATATGCAAAAATAATATAACGCAATATTCTATTAATGCCCATTTTATAGACTGCAATTTCAGCTAACTTGAATCAAATTAGCATGAACATTCTAAATTTCAATTTTAGTACTTTCAAGCTATTAGCTTCCGTTTTTTTAAATATAATAGTAAATAAAATCATATTTTTACTAATTATATAGCTCAACTAATATTTATAATTTATATAATGCGCTTGGAGAGTTTATAAATGAATAATATTAATAATCTCTTATATTGGATATTTTGAATAAAGGATTACTAACTAGATCACGATTTTATATATCCAAATTAGTCATTAGTTAAATTTTCTCTTAAAATACACAATATTTCAAGTGATGTTATAAAAAATGATGAAGATAAATTTCTGCCTAATATCAAATTCAAGCTAACTCTGTATATCAAGCTAATAGTGTTTAGAGATAATAAGCTATTTTCATATTATTATAGCTCAATATTGTGATATTAATTTTAATTTTATTAAAATAAATGAACTATATATTAGTCAACTATTACATAATAACGTTAACAGATATTATTACATTATCCATAATATTGATAAAAACTAGAGGAATTGAAATTAACTAGCATTAATTAACTCACTAGGAAATCCTTCAGCCTTACCAAATTCCTCCACAAATTTAGTAACATTAGCAAATTTTGTCTTGCGCTCATCATCAATAACCAGTTTAAAAGGGTACAATATACTAAAGTAAAAGAAAATATCTGCCAAAGTTAGTTGATTAGCTACCAAATAATTACTCTTAGCTAACACATTATTATAAATTTCCAGGTTACGATCCAAGTTATTATATGCTATTTCTGTTAATTCAGTGTCACTTTCCAATTTCCCTAGTGATTGATAAAGTAAGGTTACGCAGTGCTTTTCAATCTGGGTTTCAATATTAAATATATATTGCATTATTATAGAGCGATCTTCAGAAGTTTTACCATATAAATTAGAGTCATTATTGAGTTCAGCAACTAAATAAAATAATTTATTATTAAACCTTATAGTAGCTTGACTTGATATTAATTTTATGTACTTACTATGAAGAGAAATTGCAGCAGATTCATATAGACAAAACCCAGACTTAGCCTCAAAGCCTGGTGATTGACCTAAGGGGAACTTTGCTAAATATTCATTAGTTTTAGTATCAGTGCCAATATCGAATCCAGGAGTTGTTTCCAGCTCAATGTTATTAATATAAGCAATTAGAAGAACTTTCATTGTTTTGGGTGCATCTAAAGGTCCATATAATCTCTAATATAATATTTAGCTTTGCTATCATATTAAAAGAGTGCTGCGTGCTTACGCCAATAGATTTACCACTCATATTATTAAATTTTAAAAAAATTTATGCTTTTTAATCATTAAAGCTTAAATTTGAACAATTAACTTATATTTATACTCAACTATAAAATCCTTACAATAATTAAATCTATTTTGTAAATGATAATCTATAATAAGACAAGTTTTAGTAATATTCAACTTTGTTTCAAACAGTTAACTTTGTTTTCAATAATAAATATATTAATACATATGATTCTAATACAATACATAGTTTGAAATCAACTAACAATATAAATTTTTCTAAATTTAGCACTAGGAAAATGATAATCCTGGATCAACCGGCAAAGTTAGTCATATCTTGTCTCGAAATATCATAAAACTTGGTTATGAATTATCTCACAAGCTTGCTCATTAGTTTATATATATTTTTCAATTACATTAAACTGTAATAATCATCTTGTACAATTTATTCTTAGCCTTATTATTATTACAATATATTTAGTTTTTACCAACTCATTAAAATAAATTCTATTTCTGCACTCAAAGTAAATGCAGTATATGTGTAACAGAATTCAATCTACATTCTATTTGTGATTTGAGTTAACTGACAAAAAAATTATTTGATAAGTTCCAAAATAGTGAAATTTTAATTTAAACGAGCTATTAGTGTTTTTATCCTAAGTTTGAAAATTAAATAACTATAAGATTATTTGTGTAAGAGTTTATTACTTCACATACTGATATTATAATAATATAAGCAACTTTTAATACCCTATAGCTGTTTTTACGTATAAAACCTGTGCATATTTGAATATTTTTGTAATAGCGTTTAATTACTTTTATAATAATATTTTTATAGCATATAATAGCTGTTTAAAGGCTAAGGTTATATATTTAATATTTGTAGCCCAATACACTTATTGGTCAATTAATTAGTGAGCTAAAGATTTAACTGTGAAACTAAATAGATAATTAACTTAAAGAATGAATAAAGTATCAAATTAGAAATAGATGTATAATTTTTATTAATATTTTAATAAGTAATTATATAGCATTATTCAATACTTTGGCAAATTTCTCATCCTTACTCAATCTATCCATAAACTTAGTAACATTAGAAAACTTAGACTTACGTTCTTCTTCAATATATTTAACATAGGGATAGTAAAATCCAAAGAAGAAGGAAATATCAGCTAAAGTTAATTGATTAGCTACCAAGTAGTCGCTATTAGAGAGTAAATTATTATAGTATTCCAAGTTACGATCCAAGTATGTATAAGCTAATTTAGCCATTTCTTCATCTTTCTTTAAGTAGCCTAGGTTTTGGTAGAGGATAGTTGATGCATGTTTATCAACTTGAGTTTCGGTATTGAAGATAAATTGCATTACTTTAGCACGGTCATCAGGAGTCTTTCCAAATAATGTGGTGTCTTTTTTGAGTTCAGCAACTATAATAACATAATATAAATAATAAATACTTAAGCTTTAATTGAATTATCTTACTATAAAGAGCAATTGCACCAGATTCAGCTAAGCAAAATCCGTTACTGGCTTCAAAGCTAGGAACTTGGCCCATAGGGAACTTGGTTAAATACTCTTCTGATTTATTATCTTTTCCCATTTCGAACTCTGGAGTGGTTTCCAACTCAAATCCATTAATTTCAGCAATTATCTGAGCCTTCATTATTTTTGGAGCACGTAAAGGTCCGTAAATTTTCTAATAACAAAATTAATATATGTAATATAACATTAGAAATATGAATCTGTACTCACACCAATAGATTGACCAGTCATAGCAATTTATTAATTCAGTTAATTTAATATATAAACGAATATTGAATTTATAAAGACCCTCACCTTGACGGAGTCGCTATTTATACTCATTTATAAGTCAATATCCAATCATCATTAGCAACTTGAACATATTACATCACTCTCAGCCTAGCAACCTAAACTTTTTTTATAACATTAACTTACCAGTTTTAATGAATTAGGGGGCATATTAAATGTCAAGTTAAAATTAGATAAAACTAGGTTTTATTAAATTCTAGCAATTTATGGCTATATTAGTAATGAATTTCTAAATCGCTTTGTCGGAATTAATATTAGTAATAGGTTTGTTGATCAATTTGGTCATGGGTAATACTTATAGACTATTTAAATTTTAAATTGACAGAAATTCATTAGCAACTTAATTAAGCTGTCATAATATAAATAGTAAATCCATTTGGAAATGTTTTCATTATGCAAATTTTACTATCTAGCGAATTGATCTACACAAGATTCAAATATGAAATTCCCAATACTACCAAATATCACTATATATCATTATTTCTTTATTCAATAACAAATGAATACAATATTAAGAGATCCAAAAATTTTCCTTAACTATGTTATTTAGATACTATAATGTGTTGTGTATTTAATACCAAGAAATTAATCTAACTAAGCTATTCTGTAGAGCTAGCTAAATATCTTCAAGTGTTATCTTTATTGCATCAAAAATTTAAATTGATTATAGCTAAGCTGTTTAATATAGATTTTAGATCATATTATAAAAACATTTTAAGCTTCTATAATCTTTAGTATTTTAATTAAATAAAATTAACAACTTCAACTATATTATATTTAATCTTTAATCTCATGTTGACTTAATTCGTCCATGATTTGTTGAATTATATCTATCATCTATATATTTACGACGTGTTTATAAAATTGGAATTCACAACTTTGAAGCTACTTAATAATAATTTGGAATAAAACTACTTGCTAAATACATGTGTATATATAAATATGTCAATATATATAACTAATATGCTTAATTGTATTCTGACCTTATTTTTAATACTATATTTATGATCTAATGAAATAAATTGATATACGTCATTCATTTTTATAAGAATTTATTCAATTTATCTACTATGAAATATTTTTTTAATTATTGAGATGAACTAAAACTTTAGCGAATTTCTCTTCTTTGTAGAATTTATCCATAAACTTGGTAACATTAGAGAACTTAGTCTTGCGTTCTTCACTGAGGAAGTACTTGTAAGGAGCAAGCATATTGAAGAAGAAGAAAATATCAGCTAAAGTTAATTGATCAGCAACTAAGTATTCCTTGGTAGCTAATTCGTTATTGTAAAAGGTTAAGTTACGATCCAAGTATGTGTAGGCTAAGTCTTCGTTATCTTGGTTGTGCTTCATGTAACCAAGGATAGGGTAGAGAATGGTAGAGACATGCTTTTCAATTTGAGTATCATTATTGAAGATAAATTGCATTACTTTAGCACGATCTTCAGGAGTCTTACCAAATAAAGTGGTGTCCTTCTTGAGCTCAGCAACTATTATAATAGCGTGAATAAATTAAATAGCAAAGGCTAACATTATGACTTACTATAAATAGAAATTGCAGAGGATTCAGCTAAGCACAATCCATTACTGGCTTCAAAACTAGGAGATTGGCCCATTGGGAATTTGGCTAAAAAAGCTTCATCTTTAGTATCTTTGCCAATTTGGAATTCTGGAGTAGTTTCCAACTCAAAGCCATTAATATCAGCAATTACTAAAATTCTCAATGTTTTGGGAACACTTAATTGAGCATGTAATTTCTAGCATAGAAGTTAGTATACTGATTATAATATCAGAGACTTGGGCGTGTACTTACACCAATAGTTTGACCAGTCATAGTTATTTTGCAATTCAGTTAATTAATAATGCTAATTAGCAAATATTGAATTTATAAAGACTCTGAACCTTGACAGACCCACTATTTATACACATCTTAAATCAGTATCCAATCATCATTAGCAACTTAAATGTCTTACATCACTCTTAATTTAATGGCTTAAAAATACATATTTTTGCGAACTTAAATTAAGGGGAGTTATTAAATGTCAATATAAAATTAGTAATCAACTATGTTTGAATAAATTAGAGTTATTAGTAGTGAGTTGTTAAGGAGTTGGCGGATGTGATTATATATTAGTAATAAAGTGTCTAATTTGTTTAACTTGAGATAATATTTATA
Source organism: Conidiobolus coronatus NRRL 28638 (assembly GCA_001566745.1). Taxonomy (NCBI): domain Eukaryota; kingdom Fungi; phylum Entomophthoromycota; class Entomophthoromycetes; order Entomophthorales; family Conidiobolaceae; genus Conidiobolus; species Conidiobolus coronatus. Next base: position 58,969 of record KQ964491.1, read on the forward strand.
GATATGTGAAATAGTTTTTGAAATTTTTAATTGATAAATCCACAAGTAGCTTAAATTTGCTGTCATAATAAAAATAGAAAATTAGTGTTAATATCACCCAATCAATTTATATTAGGAAATTGCTCTCTCATTGATTATGCTTATTGATTATTAATTATGCGTGATTGTTGACTGTAGCAGTATATTTCTTTAATGGTAATAATCGTTAATAATGTTTTTCTCTTACCAAATAACCATTTAATGCTTTATATAACACCCAATATCGACATTAGTTATATTTTTGAATTCTTTCTATAATTAGACTATATAATATATGCTATTCTTTAATTATACTATTCTGCATATTTATATGTAAACTTTTATTAATAAAGCTATAGTGACAAACTAATCAAACATATTAATTAATTTGTTATAATTTTATAAAAACGATCCCAGTAAACTTATTAGCATTTAATCTAATATAAAATAAGTTTTATGATAGTATATTAATCAACATTGCTACCAATATACAAATATTATTGTTATATTTCTATTTCACTTAATATAATAACATATATTAATTTTCAAAGTTTTTATCTTTCAATGTCGATTTATCTCGTCATGAATATCTATATCATGTCAATAATTTTGTAATGACGTGTTTAACATATTGAATTAAAATTTTATAGTTAAACCTAATTGATAGTATATATTTGATATCATCTTTATTAGATTTTTAGTTTGCGGATACGCGATTATATTAATTATCTATTTTTGGAAATTTCTAGAATTAATCAATATATAATTTGTAATAAAATGACTAGACATCTACTAAACAAATTTGAAAGTGATTTATTTTCTATTTTACAATGCTACCTAATATTTTAAAATGGGCTGATTACATACTATTTGCTGATTTAATCTATTTATTTCATATTTATAATATGTTATCAAGCGTGTATAAATTTAACCATTCAGTTATAAGAGAAATTTATTTATTCAATGCTATATTATATTAATATTGAGCCGTATATTTAAAATTTATAGAATGAAATGCTATGATGTAACAAAATCATACTAATATTAATATAATTTAAATAATTGATAAAGACAATCATTTTTAAAAAGAATTTTATTATAATATTTTTTAAAATACAACTTTTAATTTACTTGGCATGAGCTAAAACCTTGGCGAATTTCTCATCTTGAGATAATCTTTCAAAGTACTTGGTAACATTGGCGAACTTAGTCTTGCGTTCTTCACTAAGGAAGTACTTGTAGGGACCAGCAATGCTGAAGAAGAAGAAAATATCAGCTAAAGTTAATTGATCAGCAACTAAATATTCCTTGGTAGCTAATTCGTTATTGTAGAAGGCTAAGTTACGATCTAAGAAAGTGTAGGCTAAGTCTTCGTTATCTTGGTTGTGCTTCATGTAACCAAGGATGGGGTAAAGGATGGTGGAGGCATGCTTGTCAACTTGGGTTTCGTTGTTGAAGACGTATTGGTAGACCTTGGAGCGATCTTCAGCAGTCTTACCGAATAAAGTGGTATCCTTCTTGAGTTCAGCAACTATAAAAGAACATATAAATTATCAGGTTACTTATTATCAATTTAAAGGGACTTACCATGAAGAGCAATGGCAGAGGATTCAGATAAGCAGAAACCGTCTTTAGATTCAAAACCAGGAGATTGACCCATGGGGAACTTAGCTAAGTATTCAGGAGTCTTAGTGTCAGTAGGGATGTTGAATTCAGGAACGGTTTCTAATTCAAGACCGTTAATGGCAGCGATTAAGGTAATTTTCATAACCTTGGGGGCGGCGAGAGGACCGTATAATTTCTATTAAAAGATTAATCATTTGTATTGCAATATTATTAAAGTTGAACCTACACCAATGGATTGAGCAGTCATTTTTGTATAATTAATATTTATTCGTATTGAATTGATATTGAATAAGAGGAAAATATGTGCCTTTTTATACTTTGCTATGTTGGCTCATATCCAACCAACAATTCCATGAATACTGTATTACATCACTGTGTAACTTGTAATTTTTGGAAAAAAGCTTCAAAACTTTAACTTTTTATCCAATTTACAGAAATTTCAATAATCCACATATTTCGAACTGAGTTTTACAATTACTACTATTGGCTCAACTACAAAAAATATCTAGATTATTCTAAAATATCCAATAACAGTGGATAGTCGATTTGCAGAATTAAATAACAAAATAGATCCCTGTATTTAATTTGCACTTGTTGAAAATTTTTGGAAAGGGGCATGTCAAGTTAAATTTAGAATAAAAGCAAAATTAAAATACTTTATATTAGTAATATAATGTAGGAGTTATTATCTCGGGGTAACTAACAGGAAAACGTGATAAATACAAGCATACGAGATAAAATATACATTGACTTTTTTATTAGTTTAATTCTAAAATGTGCAAAAATATTGCTAAATTCATTTATTAAAGCATATATTAAACAATAAATTAATTATTTTGAATCATATAAACTAACACTTATAAGCTAACAAAACGCTTATCCAACAAAAATTGAATAGCATAAGCGTTTTATTGTCAAGCTTAAAATAGCCAAAAATAAAATAATAAAAACTTTGATTTTTTTCCCGAGTAATAAACTTTGATTACTAATATAAAAATCAAACTTAATAAAGTTAAAATAATTTAATAAAACTTACTGAATTTATTAATTTAACAAGGCAATAATTAATTTAACT
>KQ964492.1:85360-100528 GCA_001566745.1 Conidiobolus coronatus NRRL 28638
TTTTATAATTTAAAGTCTACTACAAGTCACTATTATTTACTAAAGTTGATATTACACATGATGGATAATATTATAAAATTTATTTTAAATAATCTTAATAATAATTCGCTCATATTAAGTTAAAAATTTTAACTGATTCATACAAATTTAAGTATAATTAACTGGATTACTCATATTGATGTAAAGTTATATTTTTGAGGATATAGATATATTGTCATTCTTATAGCTCATTATACATATATGCATACATTATATATGTATAGCATATTATTGGAATATTTTAATGACTGTCTAATTAGTATAAAATATATAACAAACGAATCATAGTTGACTGTATTTAAAATCTTATTAGATAATTGACTTTTTATTTTATATACGTAGTTAATGTTGCTATAGGAAATATTTTTAGCCAAGCCACTGAAAAAGCAAATTTTATTAATCTATTATTATATATTATTTGATAACAAATCATCTAGTACAAAATCTATTGATATTAGTGAAAAAAATCTAAATTCAAAAAGTTATTTATTAGCGTGGAAATTTATGATTTACAGTTATATTAGTTAAAAATTTAGAAAAAACTCAGTATTATAACAAAAATAAAATAAAAATAATAATGTATTATTACCCAATAAAAAAATTTTAAATTTCGCATGCTTATTATTATTATTATAAAATTAAATCATTAACCAGTATTACATTTTATTACAATCGCAGGGTACATGAGGAAATGTTAGGGAAATAAATCAATAATTTTGTATTCAGGGTGATATAGGTGCTTTGTTATGATTAAATATTGCATTTTATTCTTTATTTCTCGGACTCTAAAAATTAGATGTTTATGTGATTAATAAGCGATAATGGATATGATACTGAGTCTAATTAAACTGAATAGATAACAATAATAGGGAAGAAGGATAGTTATTAGCTATAATAAAAATTATTTACACTTAATTAAACCTGAAAACTTCGCAAATTTCAATTTAAAACTAGAGAAATCAATAAAAGAGCACCTTTAAATAAAGAAAGCAAAATTCTGCAAATTAAAAAGGAGCAAAGTAATAAAAATGCTGGTGAATTAGCTGTCAATTTTTTTATATAAATTATATTAAATTACAGTGGATCTGGATTCAATTTCAGCATAATTTAAAAAAATATTTAGATTATGATATACAATATAACACAATATATATTAATTTAAAGGAAATAATTCCAATATCAAATATTTGCAGATTTATTTTAAACGAGTCTTATAAACTAAGAGATATATAGGCTTTAATGGTAATGAAACATTAGCATCAGCTGGGTATTTCCATGTGCAATTTAAAACCATAAATTAAATAGATTCTAAATAATTAAATTACTGTGCTGTGCAATTAATCAGTAAGAACATATTAGTAATAGCATAATAAAATATGTTTTCTTTTTAGGGGATGTAAGTGCCAAGCTTCGTGAATTATTGGATTGAATGCGATAAATTAGAAGTAAAATAGATCTAGAGGAGTGTATAATAGTCAGCATTTATGAAAGTTTCTATTATCAGCTGGCCACAGTTTAAACACAGCCAATAAATTAATGTTTAATTTTGTTTAAGTTCAATTAATTTAGGTGAATAATCATTTCCCAATAAGTAAAGCTCTAATTTAATAGCCACTAAGATTTCTCTAAGTTTTCGGGCTATTTGCTATCATTTGTGCTCATTGCCAAGTTTTAAAAGAGAATTAATTATTTTAAATAGTTACTTTAATTGGAACTTAATGGATACTAGTTTATTACATCATGAACATTGGGAATAGTATTTAAATAGTTTTTAGATCAATGTTTTGCACTAATTTTTTTTCTTATTTTCAAAAAAAATCTTTAAAGTTTATATATAAATCAAAATAATATAATATTATGGATCAATCAACGACGACAAGCACAGGATCTACATTGACGAATAACACCGAGGCCGTTCAATACCCTGGATTATACATATTTATGCTAATCATTTTAGCTTTATTCTTAACGCTTGCGATAACCGATTGCTATTTCTTTGTTTGGGTGTATAGGAAGATTACTGGAAAGAAAAAGAATATGAGCGAAGAAGCTTCCATCGAGGGTAGTAGTATTACAACGGAGAAGGACTCTGAAAGTGATAGTAGGCATGTGACATTTAGCGTGCCTGAAAATGGAAGCACTGGTGGTGAAAGTACGCAAAATTTGAATCAACAGCAGCAACAGCCTATGGCACAAGTTTAATCTTTAGATATTTTACAAATGAAGCGGGCTGGAAGAGTCTGGGGGATTTTAATTCTTTTCCATCGTTTTATATAACATACGCACGCGCACCTGCAAGTACATGGTTTTCTACTAGTTGATTAATCAACTTATATCTAAACATATTAAAATTTATAACATATAAAAGCTATATACTATATTATAAATAAATTATTACACAGAGTTGTATAAATTGTTAATTGAGCATTTTTGCAGAGTGTAGCAGTTGTTATTTTTGATAAGTATAGTTTATAGTTAAAAGTTGATTGTTATTAAGAGCTAATGGTTAGCCCGTATTATTATAATCAAAGCCTCATAAGTCATATATATTTTTGCTTTGTTAAGTAAAAACTAGGGCTTTTTTAAAATCAATCTTATGACAAATGGAGATTTAATTAATTTTTATTGATTATGGACAAAAATTTTTAACTTTTATTAAAGAGTGGCTTAGTAATTTTTATTATTTTGTGCATGGGTTCGATTCCCGTTAAGTTAAAGAAAATTTTTAAATATTTTTTAATTAATATTAATTAATATTGGTCATATTAGTTTATTAAACTTTGAGTGTATAACACATATTTGAAAACTTTAATTATCATTATAAACTATTTGAATGAATGGATTATGACACAGTTATCACTCACTAAAAGTAAAATTTTAATCCCATAATAAAAATATACTAAACAAACATAAATAGATTTTTATGATGTATGACTTGGTTTTTAATTAATTTAACAAAAAACGTATGACAGAATAATAAGTATTAATCGTAAATTGTAAAATAATAATAAGATAAGATTATAAGATATAAGAATAAGAATTGATATGTCACTTCAGTCTCGATTAAACCACGCCTGCCTTGAAGTTGCTATTGAAGGGTCAACGGGTAACTCCTTTAATCTCAATTTTTATTAACTGTAGTCTAATTAATTTGTAGGTGCAACTTTAGAGCAATTTTGGAGTTTTATAACAAATTATCAAGAAGAAACTACTACCGAATTTAATGCTTTTGACCCGGAACAAACTACAGGAATTAGTAGTAAATTTGAGTTGGATAAGGGTGTTAAAGAATGGATTTGGTCAGATTTGGTTAAACTTAAGAGTATTTATTTATTAGAGAATAATAAGGATAAGGAAAAGGATAAAGTAATTAGATATTTTTTGCTATTATTATTCATAACTGACATTTAACTATTTACTTAATTTAGAATAAATTACCATTCAATATCCAAAATTATTCAGAAGTAGAGAAAAATCAGCAAAATTTCAAAATTTTCGCTGATGACGATTTAATTTACAAAGCAGGGCTCGGAAACTCCTCTGTTTCTTATATAGCTGGTAAAGAGTTAGAAGTATTAGAAGTTATTCTAAAAGCTAGAGAAAATGGTATAACTCAAAAAAGTTTAGTAGAATATTTTAAAGTTAGCCCTAAAAATATGTACAGTTTGCTAAAAAGGTTACTATTTCAAAAATTAGTAGTTAAATTGGCTATTGTTCATAGTCAAGCCCATACTCATTTATTTATTCATCATCGCTACTTGTTCCAGAATAGTGCTTATCTAGCTACTCTCAGCGTTAAACAGTTGCATGTTAAGAGTAATACTGAATTGGACAATTCGCCTCAAACTACTGAAAATCAAGAGGATAATAATCAAGAAGATGAAGTAGGCGAATTTGATAAAGAAGCACACGATTTTGAAATTAGTTTACAAGGAGACGACTTAAAAGTTGCTATAACCGAGTTATTGGACTGTGCAAAAAGTAAAACAATGTACATTGATGAACTTTGTGAAGCATTGGGAATTCAAAATTGTAATCGAAGAACAAGAACCCGTTTAAATAGATTAATTCATAACCTGGGGAGACAAAATTACTTACGAAGATTTGTAGTAACGGCGCCTAATACGGGACACTTAAAGCGCTGTGTACGAGTATTAAAACTGTACAAACCAAACGGACAAAATCCTGAAAGAACGCTTATTACTCAGTCAAAATCTCAAGAAATTTATATTGGACAACCCTTATACTCACAGTTTTTTAATTTAATAATTGAAGCAGGTAGTAGAGGGGTAACTTTTAAGGATTTATCCCAATCTAGCGGAGGATTAAGCATACGATATATTGAAAGGATAGTGGATAGATTACTAAAAACCAATGATGCTAATGGTAACCCATTATGTATTAAAGTAAACGAGTTCCATGGCAGAATGAAATATAATAGAATTTATAGCTTTGAAAAGTATCAAACTATTACAAGCTTGGAAAGTAGTTTAGAATTGGATAAAAATGTCCAAACTGTAATGGAAAAGTTACGAGAATTAGATTTATTAAAGAGTAATACGTTAAAGACTCGTTATGAAGTTATTATTCAATTACTATGGTCCTTAAAGGTTTGCAGGGTTGATGTGGAATTAATTCAAGCTGCTAAAGAAGAATTTAATAAGAGGGGGATTAGTAGTTCAATGGATAAGAAAACTTTAGGGGCTATTATGTCGACTTTAGAAAGCCATAATATTGTTAATAAGCATAAGTTAAGTATAAAAACTCTAGCTGGGGAGCCTATTGAGTTTAATATATTTTATCTTTACTTGTACTCTACAGAATCTCCTGAAGTTCAGACTTGGATCGATGATCAACGTAATAGGATGATAATGAATATACCTAAGAAGCCGCATAGTTCAGAACCTCAACAGAGTGCTGAAGTTGACTCTTGGGTGGATATTAAAAAGAGTCTGGATCCTGCTAAATTAGCATTTTTTGAAGGTGCTGGTAAATTAATAGGTAGCGTGCCTAATCAAACACCCGCAATTTCCGAGTTCCAGGATCCTGGAAGTGATAAGTATTGGTTAGTTTCCTCCCTTCGAACTGGCTACGTTCATGCTTCAATGATTCGAGCTCAAATTCTTCACTTGAGTATGTTACGCATTCTAAATGAATTTTCGATTAATGATACAAGTACCGCATCGTTTGTAAAGTCTAATATTAACCCTGAAAGGATAATATCAACTGAAATGCTATTTAATAAGATGACTCTGATGGCTTATATGAATCTAGTAGTGATAGGAAGGCCGACAGATGAATTATTCGATTTCATTAGTAACCCTCAGAATTTAAAACTACTTTTAGAAAACTTGCCTCCAAATATCAAAAAAATAGTATTCTCAACTTATACTAAATATAAGTCAAGGATGAAGGCTAATATGGGTGTATTACTTAATCTTGGCTTAGTTTACCCCGTTAAGAAAAAGGATGACGACTCTGGAATACCTTACCAATCTAGTATGAATGATGTTGAGGAGCACTTGAAAGAAGAATCTCTAGTTCCTTTTTACTATATGGCTCCTGAAGTTCCTATGTACGACTATGGTATAGAAAATTTTCAATCCAAAAAAATGGGAATTTGCCAAGTCAGAACTATTGAGCAAGTAACCAAATTTTGGAAAGATTTAGAAAGAATCAGTACTAGACACTCGAAATCGATCGATAATAATATAACTTTACCCCCTGAAGTTCAGCAATTAGAGACTAAGTTAGAAAAATCAAGATTGGCCAAGTATTATAGGGTCGTTCAGCCTATTAGTATTATCAGGAATACTCATCATTGGAGAATTTGTAATAGTCATTCTCCCGATCAGCGCAAATTATTAGAAAGCTTCGTTGATAGAAGAAGGGGTTTAACTCCTTTAAATGATATTAATAAGTGTCAATTTATTGCAACAAAATCAGGACTTTCACTATTCCACGTTACTCAATACTTTAAGAAAATTAGACAAGATCATAGAGACAAGAGGCAAAAGGACAGCATTAAGCCTTCTAAAAACCCTAGATTAGCTAAAGTAACTAGAGCTGCTGATAATTTTGACAGAGCAGGAAAGAGCGGTAAAGAGCCTATGCACTCTAGAGCTATTAAATTAGCCATGGTAAATAAAAACCATACAGATCCCGAATTGGAAGAGGATAGACCCTTTATCCCTGATGAAGAAGGTTTCCATTCTAAAGTAATTGGTGCAAGTGATTTAGTAGGTCAAAAGTCTCAGTATGAGCAGTATAAGACTAGGGTTAAGGCTAGAAACGATTATGATTTCCAAATTTTATTAGTTTACACAATATTGAAGTTCCGTGCCTATAGAGATAATGTCATTCATTGGATAGGAACTTTGGAGCTCTTCCCAAATACTCATAGAGAATTCTGCAGAAGAAGAATTTCAACACTTTCTAAACAGCCTACCGTTGGGTTGCAATTAGCTCAAATGAAAGCTCAATGGAGAGAGCTATACCCTGAAGCTATTAGAACGGGTGCCTTATGCGAAAAGTTATATGACTCAGACAAAAATTATCAAGTTATTAAGCCATCTAATCCAAATCCCTTAGATCCATTCTCTTACTTACCAGATCATATAGCTCACGCTAATTATAACTTAAAGGAGCAATTAGAGTACTTTGAGAAGCATTTTGTTCCTAATGTTGAGGAAGGAGCACATGTTAAAATAGTAGAGGATACCCCTCAAAAACCTTTAACAACTTTCCATTTGCCCAAATCTTACACCGAAATTCCTGAATTATTCTTTGCAACAACCAAATCAAATGTTAATTTAGCAATTCAAAGCCACCATTACTATATCCTTCCCCATTACACTTTAGCTTCAACAAGCCCAATAGATTTGCCTACTGCAGAGCAATCAACTTTGGAAAAAATTTGTCAAACCCCCTGTTCAAAGCTAGTAGTGGCATATAAAGGTCACTTGGAATACTCCCACGACATAGTAGACTTTTTCGAAGATCGTTACGATGTTAAAAACTCTATTAAGTCTAGAGCACTCCTTTCCTTTGTAATTAATCAAACATGTAGATTTAATTTTGTCAGTTTAGATGATCCCACTCTAAATTATATCTATCCTGCTCATCAGCCACCTAAATTTAATCAAATTAACAAAGTAAATCCAAGGGAACATGTATTAGGAGGATTAATTAAAATGATCTTGTTTAGTCCTGATAATATTTATAATCAGAATTTAGCTCATGATTTATTGCAAGGATTTAAGGATAATACGTTGACTAAGGTTTTGAACTTGCTTAATCAAGCGGGTTTAATTACAAAGAGAAAGACTGCAGTATTTGAAGGAAATCAAGCTGCTAAGAATAACATGTTTTTAAATAGGGTAATTCCTGGTAGATCATTACATATGAGTGATAGATTTTTACTAGTTGTTATGGGATCATTCCAACCTGGTATCCTTAGACAAGCAGGGTTCTATCTACATCAATTAACTCACTGTCATAACGAAGATAAAGAAAAGAAATTTAGTATTTCACCATTAATTTCATCCGCTGGAATGATGACCCTATTAGATATTTTAGCATCTGATCACGTTCAATTAATAGGACAATTTAATCCACCTTCGGAGTTTAGAGCTGAGTCTACTAGAGCTCGTAAACAAAAATCTGATAGCGTAGAATTTGAGGTTAAACTTCACTTTAAACAGAGCTATGATAGTTTGAGCTCTACTTTTGTATTGGATAAGGCTAGTAATAGTGGTAGTAAGCGTAGTATTGAAGATGGGGAAAATGGAACTAAAAAGTCTAAAACTTCCGCTGAAGAAAGCAATAAGAATAACAATGAAGAAAATAATCAAAAGGATCTCAGTACAGGAGAAAGTCCTAACAAAGAGTTTTATTGGTTACAGACTTATAGCGAAGCTGAGCAAGCTATTATGTTAAAGTTAATTAAATTAATCAATAGTTCCAAATCTACTGGTTTCCCTGAAATGCATCTTGCAAGGGTATTCCCTGATCTAACGTGGGCTGATTTCCAGCGTTATCTCGATATATTAAAGTGTAATGAAGCTGCTAAACAAGTTGGATTGGATGTTAAAAGGTGGATAGGTCCCCTTCAGGATCATAACTGGAAAGTTAACTTAAACTCTAATAATTTACTATCGTACTCGGAATTCTCTCAAGAAGCTGCACTAGGTATTGATTACGATTTACCTTCACCAACTACTCCCAGTTCAAACTTTAGTAAGTATGTAAGTCCTAGAATTTGGTTAGATTTGAATGGTGATCGAAATAATGAAATGTACATTACTATGCTGGATCTTGTATTAAGAACTATTATTCGCAAACCAGGCATTACAAAGTCTAATTTGGTTCGTAAATTGGAAGGAGCCTTAACACCGATAGAAATTGGAGAATTAGTAGATTATTTGGAGCAAAATTCAGCAATTTATTCTAAAAGTTATACTCAACCCCCTAAGCCAGGTCCATTCTCTAGAACAAAGGTATTTAGCCCAATAACTAAATCTGTAGGAAATTTAAAGATTAGTGAAATGGAGAGATTGATTACTTGTTATTGGCCAAAACCTCAATGCTATGCTAAGTTTTGTCAAATGGTATAGTTTAGTTAATAATTAGACTATTATTATATTATATTATATTACTAATTAAACCACCTCTTCACATATTTTTAACTATTATTATTAAATCATTCTTTAATAGATACATTTTTTATTTAATAATATATAATTAAATTTATAAAAGTTTACATATTATAACTCTATGTATTAACAGTTTATTATATATAACCTATTAAATTATTCTTGAATGTAATAGATTATTGTGCTGATTTGTATTATTTAAGTAAAATATAAAAATTTTTGAGATTATTTATAAAAAGTATATTTGTTATGAAATTTCGTTTATATATAGATGGTTGAGTATGGCAGCTTGAAATAGTATGCTGCAGTGATATTGATAAATGTACTTACTATATTTTTTATTGACTCAAAAAACTAGCTAGGCTATACTATATGCAACTGTATATATTACATCAACTTAACACAATTCAATATAAAAACAATCCCATAATTATTAATAATTGGTATAAATTAAATTTCAAATCAATAGTCATAAAATTCAAGATAAATAATAAATTCGTTAAAAAGGGATAATTTAAAAAATTTTAATATATAATTTGTATATAATAGTAGCAATAAACTAAAATAAGCATAATAATAAAATAATTCAAAAATGAGTAATATTTACAGGTCTAAATATAATCAAAATCATTCAAACGATGATTTAAACGCTCCCGTGCAAGAAAATGAAACTCCTATAGAACGCGAACTCCACGCCAATCTCGATAAATTAATCGATCAACTCCTCGACTCCTTCTATGACGTCCTCAACTCCTCCAAAGGTTCAGTAGTCTTAAACAATTCTAAATTAGAAGATAAAGATGTATACAAATCCTTCCAAGACGAACTCCAAATTGAAGTTAGAACACAAAGTATTATAAAGAGTATTGAAGAATTAATCTTTTTTAATGAAAATTTGAAAAAAATGATTTTATTAAATACAGCGGGTGGAAATAGTTTAAGTGGTAGAAATATGGTAGAGAGGTTGAATAGATTAAAGTTTTTGTTAGAGTTTAAGAGGGAATTAAAAACTGTTACAAATGATTTATGGACAAGTTTAAACTAGCTTTTAATCTATATATTTTTATCGACATAAATTTTATTAATAAATAATTTAAAAAATAATACAATATAATCCAAGTCTCTCTATTATCCTCACCATTATCTAATCAATTTGATCTATAATATTGCTCTTTAACAAATCAATCCCTCCATGCTTAAAATCCTTACTAGTAACAATAGCCTCCTTATTACAAGTATTCTTAATCAATCTCCAGTTCATACCATTAACTAATTCACTAACACTTACAGAATTTCTATCCTTAAATTCTTTACATTTATCACCTTTTGTTAATACAAGTTGAATTGGAATTTTGTAAGATTTTAGATTTTCTAACATTAATTCATCAATGTAGTTTAATTTACGTTTACTGTTGATTAAGAGGTAAATTTGCTTTAGTTTAGTACTCTCATCAAAGCAGTAGTTTACTAATTGACCCCATTCTTCATTACTTTTGTAACCGTAGCCAGGGCTGTCTATTAGGAGGAGTTGCTCATTTAAACTGATTAAGTTTAACTTTTTTGTGTGGCCCTAAATAAAGAAATATTAGCATAATTGATATTTTATTATTAATTTTACATTACTGGTTTTTTAGATGTTTTACAAATTTTTTCACCAGATAAATTATTTATTAGAGTTGATTTACCAGCGTTACTGGCCCCGATAAATAATATCTACAAATTAAATTAGTTTTTATTAAATAAATTTAAATATATATTAAACTACTTCTGGTAAATGTCTATTTGGCCAACTTGAAGGCAAATTATATTGATTTAGGGATTTCCATAATTTAATATTTTTAGATTCTAACAAATTTTTGTATCTGGCTAAGTTATTCATTTTATTATCTTAACTATCCCTTTCAATCGTTTGCGGATATTTATATTATAAATATTAGTTAATATTTATGGGATAAATTAATTATTGTTTAATTTTTTGTGTAATGTTTAATTTAAAACATGTTTATTTATTTGTTTATATGTATATATAATATAGTTAGTTAAGAGGTGTCTTCATTCCATATGCTTGATTCCAGCGCATTATTATGGTCATCGGGGTCGCTATGAAGGTGATGCATATTTAAATGATGGTGGTGGGAGTTAAACTGGCCGCTATCGGCTGTACTTTGAGATAATGAGGATGGTGGACGAATTGGTAAACTTATTCTAGAATTTGAAAGGGACTCGCTTTCTGCATGTTCTAAATCTCTTTCTCCTTCTTCGGTACTACTACTCAAATTATTATTATTATTCCTATCATTTAAATAAAAATACCCTGAGCTATTCCTCCTAATTCCCTCGATGCTATTTAACTTATAACCTTCTCCACTTCCATTTAACAACACGAGTTTAGGCAAATGTTTTACAAATTGGTGAATTCTCAGCTCACCGCTATTATTATAAGTTTGAAACCAATATAATCCAATTAGCTGAATCCAATGATACATAGGGAAGAAATGACCTATCAGCTCGCTATTTAAGTTTAACAAGTTTAGCGAGCCAAATAAAAACCAGTAGCTTAGCCACTGACTTTGCTGCCAGGGGTCAGGTAATAGGCAAAACTTCAAGGTATTAAATAAAGGGTATATGGTTCCAACAAGGGTGAAACAAGCCTTTTTGCTATATTTGTTTAATTTTTGAATAAAGTAGACGGAGAGGATAAATTTACAAATTAATATTATTGAAGGCGTCAGACCCCATTTACTAAAGTATTGGTTAACCAAACTTTTTCTATTTTTTAAATCGTACTCTTCAGCTTTTAGTCTTAAACGAAGGTATAAGCCACTTATTATTAGTTTTACCTCTGTACTCAAGAAATCTGTTAATTTTATATTTGAATTTACTTCGTCAGGAAGTGGGTAAGTTCCCTTTGGTAAAGTTTCATTATAATTCATTTTATTCATTCTTTCTTTATTGCTCTATGATAGTTTTAATGATTTATATTCATTTATTAGTGAGTATATAAAATTAAATATAGCAGAGGGTTCAACCTGGTTAAGGGGATTTGAACTTGAGGGGGCTAATAATTAACAAGAATAAATAATAAGACTATGAGTAATATTAAGATTAGATTGTTATGGGTTCAATTAATTTGACTTTTATTTTGAATTTGATAAATGCAACTTAAAAAGGTGTTTATCACATGATAAAATGTAGACTTTAATATATAAATTATCCCATAAATTATGTCATTTAAATTTAATGAGTAAATTTACCTTTTATAACGGTCATTTGATCCCTGTCAAAGGAAAAAGAAAACAATAATATTGGATAAAAGTTGAAGTGTAATATAAAAATTATATTTTTTGTATGAATATTCCCATTAAATTAACTGATAAATTAGAGAATTTGGAAGTATGGCAATCTAAAACTCATGATAATAGGTCATTATTGGATATTCGAAAAAATCCCGATTATTTTATAAAAAATTCAACTTGGATATCAATAGCAGAAATTAACGATAGATGGTCTGAATTGCCTATTAAGTGGAGAAAGTTTAGTGTTCTAGTGTCAGATTCAACTATTGGTGATGATGACGAAATAAACTTTTTGTCTTCATTAATAAAAAAGGGGTGGTTATTAGAATATCAATTCGAATGCACACCAATTTTTTTTCTAAATTGTCAAAAATTAAACTTAATTTGCAAATTTGACGAAATTAAACTAAATGTATTATTTGACCCTAATTTTTACTTAAAATCACAATTAACAATGGTACAAAATGCTTTATCAAATACCGAGAAAGCTGAATGGAAAGTAATGGACTTAGGATGCGGCAGTGGCAGAGATTTAGCATACTTAAGTATACAAAATCTTAAATGGAAATGCTATGGTATAGATAGCTGGAAAGGTTCAATTTCTCGCTGCCAACAAATTTTTAATAATTTGGGCCTAGAAAGCCAACTTAGAAAGTTATATTTAATGAAGTTCATGCGTGATGGAAGCCTAAAAGATTTGTTAACGGGTAGAAATTACTTTGATTATTGCAAATTTGACAAAATTGATAATTTATTCGATTTTGTGGTAATTATTAGGTTTTTAGTTAGGGAAAATTTTGAATTTGTTAGTAAAATAGTCAATCCAGGAGGCTTTTTATTAATTTGTACATTTATAAATTTACCTGGAGTAGAGTATGACTCGCCAAAAGGTGTTGAGCATAGATTAGAACCTGGTGAGTTAAAAGAATACTTTGTAAATGGATTGAATTTTGAATTGATTGATGATTCTGTAGGTTATATTGAGGATGGTAGACCTGTAAATTGTTTTTTAGTAAGAAAGTCTAATGTATAATAACTTGTATTGTAATTAATTAATAAGTTACTTTTTGGAATTAGTCTAGTGATGTCATTCGAAATTTAGTTGTGATTTTATTTTTATAAGCCACAGAATAAAAATTAGTTTTTTCCATTGTTCTTTAATCTCCAATGATTTTCCAATAGATACAGGTTATATTTTAAGTTTTGAGCTAGCGTTGTGTAGTGTATAAAATAGTTACCCCCTATATTCGTCATCATTATGTATAATTATTCAAAAAACATGGTTAATATGATAGTACTTAATTTTACTTGTTGATCTATAATGTGGTGACTTTATTAATATTTTGTTTAAATAAAGCTATTTTAATTTTGTAAAATTATTTAAATTGATTATTGAGCAATAATTTTGAAAATGTAGCAAATAGACTATTAAATTTTACCTTTTGGACATAATATTTAATTAAAGATAATTACTAAACTTAGATGAAGAAATTTTAAATTAACTACTTTATACTTATTGTATAAATGAATTATACTATATTTTATACATGGCTATATTATTTTAATACTCTAGAATACGGACTTATTAAAATTAGCATTTGAATAAAACTTGCATTGAATATAAAGTGCATTCGATATCCGTTATAAACTTTGATCAATTATTTAATCTTAGAAAAAGAAAGTATTAGCATATTATAATCACAAAACACTTAATTAGTAGAATTGATTGATTAAATTTTGATCATTACTATACCAAATAATGACCGTAATTAATAGCAGATCTAAACGCTGTACATCTAAATGCAATAAAAGTATAGCTTATAATAAAATTTAGAGTGCAATCATTTCATTATTCTTTTTTAATAGCTTCAATGCTTTAATTAAAGGATATTGTTAGAAATTTTTAATTATTAATAAAAATTATGAATGTATTTATTTGTAGTTTAATAGTGTACATAACTTGGTTTAGAATGTAATTATATACATATGTATTTAAGTTGATTCAAAATGTAGATAAGCGCACTCTAATAATTTAATTTGCTCTACATTGCTATTGAGCAGCTAATATAGTATTGTTATAGCTATTGTTAAATATAATATATAAATTTTTATTATATGTGGTAACAAAGAGCCTTCTGAGGTCATGAAAAATGGTCTAGACTAGACAAGTACTTCTTTGGTTCTAACTACTAAGCATAAAATTAGCGTATAGATCAGTAGTATAGATAAATTATTGCAAATGATGGATATTATTTTACTTTATGATAAAATGAATTGGGTACGTGAGGTATTTTATATCAAATTATAATATTTATTAAATTTTACTTAACATATTTTGCCTCTAATATAAGAGTTATTAGAATAAATTTATTTACACATTCTATTTTGATTCATATCGCTATACATGAAGTTGGTTGGGGCATTGATTAGAGATTATCTGAAAATCGTTAGAATAACGGTAGATTTCATTTTTTACTTAGTAATATGAATTAATGTAGACTGTGTATAGTATGCAATTTTATTTATATGAGATATTCTGGTTAAAAACGAGAAAATATGTAATATTGTAAGTTATCCTGTGACTGGTACTTACAGAGGAAGTGAGTTAGAGCTTATTAGCGATAAGTATATTAATATAGTGTCTATAATGTATTAATATCTCATTTATTAGCTTTGAATTTCAAGCTCTAGACTTTAGAATTCCATGTTGTCTAGGCTTAGATAAACTATGGGTTTATACAACATATTTGTTGATGAGTTGTCCTTGATGTGCTGTTAGTGTATTGATGGGCTGATCATTTTGCAATGATGATATATTCATAGATATTTAGAACTCGGGTGTTCTTTTAATGTGATTTTATGTATCTTAATGTCTTGGAAAACTCATGGATTTATGAGTTATTAGTCCATATCTGTTTAGCTTGGTTGGTTGAAAATAGTATTGCTTATTACAGACTAATTTGTTATTCTTGGCTATGAATGGTTTGTATTAATATGCTACCACAGTTGAGATTGACGATGCTGACGGATATTTAATATGTCTGAGCAGAGGTTTAGTCATAATATATTTAAATTTCATATAATTAAGTGTATCAAGCAATATATTTTGCGAGTCAAAGTTGATAATATATCATTACGATTAGTATAATCAGCTTTTCTCTTTTAAATAATAACTATAG